>JAGIQG010000447.1:0-30018 GCA_024679065.1 Sphyrna mokarran
CCCCCACCCCCACAATTCTCCATTTTTTCCCCCCTGAAACTTTGACCAAAACCTCTCCCCAAGAAACCTCTCCCCCAGAAACTCCTCCATGAATCCTCCTCCCCCCGCCGCTTCCCCTCCCCAGCGATGCAGCATTACATCACTCTGCGTGTCCTGTGTATTGTTAACTCTGCGGTTTGCTCCTGTGGAGCCAAACATGGATGTGTTGACAGATTCTGACTGCATGCCTTTATTTCTGCAAAGTTGATCTCAACTCCCCCCCCACCCCGGCCTGCATTCGAAACTTTGGCACCGGTTGCTGCTGTTTACTGCTTTCTGTCGCTCGCTCTGTACTTCGGAACATAATACGTGCAAAACTGCCAGCCCCTACTGTACTATCAGCGAGTCTTGCCTCTTACAGATGTCACACCCATAATAGCAAGGGAACAGAGCACAGCTGATACACAAATATCTCGACCTAATGTATTGCCCAGCTTGTGGAACAGAACAACATATTTGGCTCCGCATCTATCACACAGCACGGGGTTAGATACAGAGAAAATCTCTCCCTACACTGTCCCTTATCAAACACTCCCAAGACACGTACAGCACGGGGTTAGATACAGAGTAAAGCTCCCTCTACACTGTCCCCCCATCCCAGGACAGGTACAGCATGGGGTTAGATACAGAGTAAAGCTCCCTCTACACTGTCCCCCATCCCAGGACAGGTACAGCACGGGGTTAGATACAGAGTAAAGCTCCCTCTACACTGTCCCCCCATCAAACACTCTCAGGACAGGTACAGCACGGGGTTAGATACAGAGTAAAGCTCCCTCTACACTGTCCCCCCATCAAACACTCTCAGGACAGGTACAGCACGGGGTTAGATACACAGTAAAGCTCCCTCTACACTGTCCCACCATCAAACACTCCCAGGACAGGTACAGCACGGGGTTAGATACAGAGTAAAGCTCCCTCTACACTGTCCCCATCAAACACTCCCAGGACAGGTACAGCACAGGGTTAGATACAGAGTAAAGCTCCCTCTACACTGTCCCCCCATCCCAGGACAGGTACAGCATGGGGTTAGATACAGAGTAAAGCTCCCTCTACACTGTCCCCCCATCAAACAGTGGGAAGCAGTGCTGTGATCAGAGGAAGTCAGCATGGATTTACAAGAGGAGAATTTTTTTATTGAATCTATTAGAATTCTTTAAGGATGTAACTATCAGAGTTGATCAAGGAAAAGCAGTGGATGTGGTATATTTAGACTTCCAGAAGGGTTTCGACAAGGTCTCAATGACAGACTACGATGTAAAGTTAAGGCACGTGGGATTGAGGATAAGGTCTTGAGACAGAAAGCTGGTTAGCAGATCGGAAGCAAAGAGTTGGCATCTATAGGTCTTTTTCCGATTGGCAGTGACTAGTGGGATTCCGCGCTGGGACCCCCAACTCTTCCCATGACATATATGAATGATTTGGAAGCGGGAAGTGGATGCATTATCTCCAAATTTTCAGACGATACAAAGTTGGGTGGAGGGTGAGCTGTGAGGAGGATACAAAGATGGTTCAGCGTGATTCAGACAGTGTGTGACAGATGCAGGGTAATGTGGATAAGTGTTATCCCCTTTGGTGGCAATAGTCAGGAAACAGATTATTATCATCCGGGTGGGAGAGGTGGATGCTCAGCGGGACCCCGCAATCCCTGCGTATCGGTCACTGAAACAGAGCGCAGGTACAGCAGGCAGTGAAGAAGTTTTGTGGCTGTTCATAGCGAGAGGATTTGAGTACAGGGAGCGGGATGGTTTCGCTGCGATTGTACGGGGGGCGTTGGGGAGGCCACACCCGGAGTATTGGGTGCAGCCTTGTCTGTGGAAGGATGTTCCTCGCCACAGAGGGAGCACAGCGAGGGGTTTACCAGGCCGATTCCCGGGGATGCCAGCTCTGTCACGCTAGGAGAGACGGAGCGGGTTTGGATTATATATCTCCACAGATGAAGAGATCCGGTCACCCCACAGCCCCCCACGCGCAGAGGGACCCTGTTCCCCTACCCCTTCCCCCCTCGCAGAGGGACCCTGCTCCCCTCCCCCTTCCCCCCATACGCAGAGGGACCCTGCTCCCCTCCCCCACGCACAGAGGGACCCTGTTCCCCTCCCCCCTTCCCCCTATGCACAGAGGGACCCTGTTCCCCTCCCCCCCCCCCCCCACCACAGAGGGACCCTTTCCCCTCCCCCCTCCCCCCCCCGCACAGAGGGACCCTGTTCCCCTACCTCTCCCCCCCGCAGAGGACCCTGTTCCCCTCCCCCCTCCCCCCCACGCACAGAGGGACCCTGTTCCCCTACCCTCTCCTCCCTCGCAGAGGGACCCTGTTCCCCTCCCTCCTGCCCCCACACAGAGGGACCCTGTTCCCCTACCTCTCCTCCCTCGCAGAGGGACCCTGTTCCCCTCCCCCCTCCCCCCCACGCACAAGGGGACCCTGTTCCCCTACCCCCTCCCCCCCACGCACAGAGGGACCCTGTTCCCTCCCCCCTCCCCCCACGCACAGAGGACCCTGTTCCCCTCCCCCCTCCCCCCCACGCACAGAGGGACCCTGTTCCCCTCCCCGCCTCCCCCACGCGCAGCGGGATCCGTTGCCCCCCCCACTTCACGTGCAGAGTGACACAGTTCCCCTCGCCCCACACGCACAGAGAGATCTAATTCACAAAGCCATACACACACGGTACAAGTTCCTACAAGTTACAGGAAATGATTTGCCATGATGTACGCTCGAGACCTCTGACTAAGGGAAATAACTCAAAATAACTCATCGAACTACTCATTCACCCTCTGCCCACTCACTGGCACGTTACTGCAATCATTCTCCCCAAATCCCCTACCCCTGCCACCCACTGATTACCCCCCCACACACACTGACTCTCACTGGGGTCCCACACACACTGACTCTCACTGGGGTCCCGCACACACTGACTCTCACTGGGGTCCCACACACACACTGACTCTCACTGGGGTCTCACACACACACACTGGCTCTCACTGGGGTCCCACACACACACTGACTCTCACTGGGGTCCCACACACACAACTGACTCTCACTGGGGTCCCACACACACACTGACTCTCACTGGGGTCCCACACACCTGACTCTCACTGGGTCCCACACACACTGACTCTCACTGGGGTCCCACACACACACACTGACTCTCACTGGGGTCCCACACACAACTGACTCTCACTGGAGTCCCACACACACTGACTCTCACTGGGGTCCCACACACACACACTGACTCTCACTGGGGTCGCCACACACACTGACTCTCACTGGGGTCCCACACCACTGACTCTCACTGGGATCCCACACACACTGACTCTCACTGGGGTCCCACACACACACTGACTCTCACTGGGGTCCCACACACACACTGACTCTCACTGGGGTCCCCCACACACACTGACTCTCACTGGGGTCCCCCACACACACTGACTCTCACTGGGTACGGGTCCCACACACACTGACTCTCACTGGAGTCCCACACACACTGACTCTCACTGGGGTCCCCCACACACACTGACTCTCACTGGGGTCCCCCACACACACTGACTCTCACTGGGGTCCCCCACACACACTGACTCTCACTGGGGTCCCACACACACACTGACTCTCACTGGGGTCCCACACACACTGCTCTCACTGGGTCCCACACACACACTGACTCTCACTGGGGTCCCACACACACACACTGACTCTCACTGGGGTCCCCACACACACTGACTCTCACTGGGGTCCCACACACACACTGACTCTCACTGGATCCCACACACACTGACTCTCACTGGGGATCCCACACACACTGACTCTCACTGGGGTCCCACCACACACTGACTCTCACTGGGGTCCCACACACACACACTGACTCTCACTGGGGTCCCACACACACACTGACTCTCACGGGTCCCACACACACACACTCCGGATCCCACACACACTGACTCTCACTGGGGCACACTGACTCTCACTGGGGTCCCACACACACACTGACTCTCACTGGGGTCCCACACACACACTGACTCTCACTGGGGTCCCACACACACACTGACTCTCACTGGGGTCCCACACACACACTGACTCTCACTGGGGTCCCACACACACACTGACTCTCACTGGGGTCCCACACACACTGACTCTCACTGGGGTCCCGCACACACACTGACTGGGGTGAAGGAGAGCGAGGGGTCTGTGTGTGTTAGATCTGCTCCGGGAATGGGGGGGAGAATTCGTCCGGTGCTGATCAGAGAGTTTGGTTCCCCCCTCTGTCTCGCACAAGATTTCCTGGAATCTCTGAACTTTCTTAGAACAGAGACAGGAAATGTCTCCGCCCTTCGAACAGGGAGTGTTTCTGCTACCTACAGTGTGTACTGTTACACTTTCATTCTGTCTGGGAGATTCACAGGGTTTCTGTAAAGCTGGGATTTACAGGGATACACACACACTCACTGATTACAGTCAATCTCAGTTCACACACACTGATTACAATATCCAAAGATGTACAGGTTGGTGGGAATTGGCCATGTTAAATTGCCCCTTAGTGTCTGAATATGTGTAATTAGGGGGATTGACTAAATGTACGGGGTCAGAGGGAGAGGGAGATTCTGTCAGAGAGTTGGTACAGACTCAATGGGCTGAATAGCCTCTTTCCGCACTGCAGGAATTCTTTGCTTCGAAGGGTGTGATCTGGTTAATGTCCAGGTGGGATCTCTCTGGGTTAGTGTTGTGTGGGATCTCTCTGGATCTCTCTGGGTTAGTGTGGTGTGGGATCTCTCTGGATCTCTCTGGGTTAGTGTGGTGTGGGATCTCTCTGGATCTCTCTGGGTTAGTGTGGTGTGGGATCTCTCTGGATCTCTCTGGGTTAGTGTGGTGTGGGATCTCTCTGGATCTCTCTGGGTTAGTGTGGTGTGGGATCTCTCTGGATCTCTCTGGGTTAGTGTGGTGTGGGATCTCTCTGGATCTCTCTGGGTTAGTGTGGTGTGGGATCTCTCTGGATCTCTCTGGGTTAGTGTGGTGTGGGATCTCTCTGGATCTCTCTGGGTTAGTGTGGTGTGGGATCTCTCTGGATCTCTCTGGGTTAGTGTGGTGTGGGATCTCTCTGGGTTAGTGTGGTGTGGGATCTCTCTGGATCTCTCTGGGTTAGTGTGGTGTGGGATCTCTCTGGATCTCTCTGGGTTAGTGTGGTGTGGGATCTCTCTGGGTTAGTGTGGTGTGGGATCTCTCTGGATCTCTCTGGGTTAGTGTGGTGTGGGATCTCTCTGGATCTCTCTGGGTTAAGTTTTCTGGTTTGAAGTTTTGTTTTGAATTGAAAAGGGGAATCACGCTTCCGCCTCGTGTCCCCGGCTGTGATTGGCTGCTGGGCCCCGAGCAGGCGGCCTCTGATTGGAGGAGAGCGCCGTTCACGTGGCGGCAGTCTGTCAGTGTCATCTTTGTTCCAAATTTGGGGGAATCCCCGGAAGTGACGGGAATTCACCTGAGGGACTGAGGGAGGATTGAGGGAATTCCACCTGAGGGACTGAGGGAGGATTGAGGGAATTCCACCTGAGGGACTGAGGGAGGATTGAGGGAATTCCACCTGAGGGACTGAGGGAGGATTGAGGGAATTCCACCTGAGGGACTGAGGGAGGATTGAGGGAATTCCACCTGAGGGACTGAGGGAGGATTGAGAGAATTCCACCTGAGTATGTGGCAGGAGTGAGGGAGGATTGAGAGAACTCTGACTGAGGGACTAGGGGAGTGAGGGAGATTGAGGGAACTGTGTCTCAGGGACTGGGGTAGTGAGGGAGGGTTGAGGGAACTGTGTCTTAGAGACTGGGGAAGTGAGGGAGATTGAGGGAACTGTGCCTGAGGGACTGGGGGAGTGAGGGAGGATTGAGGGAACTCTGCCTGGGGGAGTGGGGGAGGATTGAGGGAACTGTGTCTCAGGGACTGGGGTAGTGAGGGAGATTGAGGGAACTGTACCTGAGGGACTGGGGGAGTGGGGGAGGATTGAGGGAACTTTGCCTGAGGGACTGGGGGAGTGAGGGAGATTGAGGGAACTGTGTCTGAGGGACTGGAGGAGTGAGGGTGGTTGAGGGAACTGTGCCTGAGGGACTGGGGGAGTGAGGGAGGGTTGAGGGAACTATGCCTGAAGGGCTGGGGGAGTGAGGGAGGGTTGAGGGAACTGTGCCTGAGGGACTGGGGAAGTGAGGGAGATTGAGGGAACTGTGCCTGAAGGACTGGGGGAGTGAGGGAGGGTTGTGGGAACTGTGCCTGAGGGACTGGGGAAGTGAGGGAGGATTCAGGGAACTGTGCCTGAAGGACTAGGGGAGTGAGGGAGGGTTGAGGGAACTGTGCCTGAGGGCGTGAGGGGGTGTTGAGGGACTCTGCCTGAGGGACTGGGAGAGTGAGGGAGATTGAGGGAACTGTGCCTGAAGGACTGGGGGAGTGAGGGAGGGTTGGGGGAACTGTGCCTGAGGGACTGGGGAAGTGAGGGAGGATTCAGGGAACTGTGCCTGAAGGACTAGGGGAGTGAGGGAGGGTTGAGGGAACTGTGCCTGAGGGCGTGAGGGAGTGTTGAGGGAACTCTGCCTGAGGGACTGGGAGAGTGAGGGAGATTGAGGGAACTGTGCCTGAGGGACTGGGGAAGTGAAGGAGATTGAGGGAACTGTGCCTGAGGGACTGGGGGAGTGAGGGAGGGTTGTGGGAACTGTGCCTGAGGGACTGGGGAAGTGAGGGAGGGTTGAGGGAACTGTGCCTGAGGGACTGGGGGAGTGAGGGAGGGTTGAGGGAACTCTGCCTGAGGGACTGGGGAAGTGAGGGAGATTGAGGGAACTGTGCCTGAGGGACTGGTGGAGTGAGGGAGGGTTGAGGGAACTCTGCCAGAGGGACTGGGGGAGTGAGGGAGTGTTGAGGGAACACTTTCAGGGAACACTTCTTGAACAATGGGACCACATTCGCTATCCTCCAGTCCTCCGGAACGATACCCGTAACCAACGAGGACCTGAAGATCAGAGCCAGAGGCTCTGCAATCGCCTCTCTCACCTCCCAGAGAATCCTAGGGTAAATCCCGTCCGGCCCAGGGGATGTATCCAACTTCAAACCCTCGAGAATATCTAGCACATCCTCCCTATCTACTTCAATACTTTCCAGTTTGCTACCCTGTACCTCAGTGTTCTCCATAACTACATTTACATCACCCTGCGTGAATACCGAAGAGAAATATTTATTCAGTGCCTCTCCAATCTCTTCAGGCTCCACGCACAACTTCCCACTGCTGTCTATGACTGGCCCTAATCTTGTCCTAACCAATCTTCTATTCTTAACATATCTAAAGAAAGCTTTAGGATTCTCCTTAATCCTATCAGCCAAAGTCTTCTCGTGTCCCCTCTTAGCTCTCCTCACTTCACTCTTTAGCTCCCTCCTGGCTAATCTATAGCTATCCATTGCACTAACTGAGCCTTCAAGCCTCATCCTGACATAAGCCTCCTTTTTCCTTTTAACCAGCAAATCAACTTTTATCGTACACCATGGTTCTCTTACTCGACCATTTCCTCCTTGCCTGAGGAAACTCTGAGGGATGTGGGGGTGTGAGGGAGGATTGAGGGGGAAGAGTGAGAGATAGAGAGGGAAGAATGGTGAGAGGGGAGAGGGAGAAGGAATTGGGGAAGGGAGGATTGGGTCTTGGGGGTGGGGGAATCTGGGGGTCTTTGTGTCTCTGAGCCAGGGACACCAGGCCTCAGCAGAGTATCTCGTTCCCAGGCTGGAAGTGTCACTGTTTGGGATGGCCCATCCCTGATTGCCCCTCGGAGAGGACAGAGAAGGAATAGAATGATCCCATAGCCTGTGGAACCCACTCCATCATTCCACACAGACTTCAATTCAACTCCACACCCTCTTCCCTGTATTCCCCAGAGCAGCTATGTCCAGTCCAAATACACAGATCCACCATCCCCATAGGATTCAGGCAGGCTTAGGTGGGGTAGGTACACCCACAGCGCTGTTAGGGAGGGAGTTCCGGGATTGTTATTGGACATCAGTCAGTCCCCATGTGTGTGGGGTAGGTACACCCACAGCGCTGTTAGGGAGGGAGTTCCGGGATTGTTATTGGACATCAGTCAGTCCCCATGTGTGTGGGGTAGGTACACCCACAGCGCTGTTAGGGAGGGAGTTCCAGGATTTTGATCCCAGCCACAGTGAAGGAACGGCCGATATATTTCCGAGTCAGATCCAGTTTGGTAAAATACATCAGCCCCGACAACACTCGCTTTTCCTGTAAACACCTCCAATCTCAGGGACACACACACTGATTACAGTCAGTCTCAGGGACACACACACTGATTACAGTCAGTCTCAGGGACACACACACACTGATTACAGTCAGTCTCAGGGACACACACACACTGATTACAGTCAGTCTCAGGGACACACACACACACTGATTACAGTCAGTCTCAGGGACACACACACCTGATTACAGTCAGTCTCAGGGACACACACCACTGATTACAGTCAGTCTCAGGGACACACACACTGATTACAGTCAGTCTCAGGGACACACACACACTGATTACAGTCAGTCTCAGGGACAACACACACACTGATTACAGTCAGTCTCAGGGACACACACACTGATTACAGTCAGTCTCAGGGACACACACACACTGATTACAGTCAGTCTCAGGGACACACACACACACTGATTACAGTCAGTCTCAGGGACACACACACTGATTACAGTCAGTCTCAGGACACACACACACACTGATTACAGTCAGTCTCAGGGACACACACACACTGATTACAGTCGTCTCAGGGACACACACACACTGATTACAGTCAGTCTCGGGACACACACACACACACTGATTACAGTCAGTCTCAGGGACACACACACACTGATTACAGTCAGTCTCGGGGGACACACACACACTGATTACAGTCAGTCTCGGGGACACACACACACTGATTACAGTCAGTCTCAGGGACACACACACACACACTGATTACAGTCAGTCTCAGGGACACACACATACTGATTACATAGAACATAGAACATTACAGCACAGAACAGGCCCTTCGGCCTTCGATGTTGCGCCGACCAATATAAAAAGCAATGCCCCTCCAAACTAAACCATTCCCTTCTCTTCCATATACTTATCAACTAACCTCTTAAACGCCACCAAACTTGGCGCATCTACAACCGCTGCAGGCAGGGCATTCCACTCCCGAATCACCCTTTGGGTAAAGAACCTACCTCTGATATCCGTCCTATAACTATCACCCCTTAATTTAAAGCTGTGTCTCCTCGTGCTAGCTTTTTCCATCCTAGGAAAAAGGCTATCACTGTCCACCCTATCTAAACCTCTAATCATCTTATATGTTTCGATCAGGTCCCCTCTTAGCCTCCTCCTTTCTAACGAAAACAACCTCAAATCCCTCAGCCTCTCTTCATAAGACCTGCCCTCCATACCAGGCAACATCCTGGTAAACCTCCTCTGTACCCTCTCCAATGCCTCCACATCTTTCTTATAATGTGGGGACCAGAACTGCACACAATACTCCAAGTGCGGCCGCACTAGAGTTTTGTACAGTTGCAACATGACGTTGCGGCTCCGAAATTCAATCCCTCTACCAATAAAAGCCAAGACTCCATATGCCTTCCTAACAACCTTCTCGACCTGACTGCCTACTTTCAGGGATCTATGCACATACACACCAAGATCCCTCTGTTCATCTAGACTACTAAGAATCCTACCATTTGCCCTATACTCTACACATTTATTATTTCTGCCATAGTGCATTACCTTACACTTTTCCACATTAAACTCCATTTGCCACCTCTCGGCCCAGCTCTGCAACTTGTCCAAGTCCCTCTGCAAACTATAACACCCCTCTTCACTATCTACCACTCCACCGACTTTAGTGTCATCTGCAAATTTACTAATCCATCCTTCAATACCCTCATCCAGATCATTTATAAAAATTACAAACAGCAGGGGCCCCAAAACAGACCCCTGAGGTACACCACTTGTCACCGAACTCCAAGATGAATATCTCCCATCAACCACCACCCTCTGTCTTCTATCTGCTAGCCAATTCCTAACCCAATTAGCTAAATCACCCTCTATCCCATACATCTGCATTTTCTGCAGAAGTCTTCCATGGGCCACCTTATCAAACGCCTTACTAAAGTCCATATATACCACATCAACCGCCTTACCCCCATCCACCTCTTTGGTCACTTTTTCAAAAAACTCAATGAGGTTAGTAAGGCACGACCTACCCTTCACAAAACCATGCTGACTATCCCCAATCAATTCATTCCTCTCTAAATAACTATAAATCCTATCCCTAATTATTCTCTCCAATACTTTGCCCACAACAGAAGTAAGACTCACTGGCCTATAATTCCCTGGAAGGTCTCTCTTCCCCTTCTTGAACAATGGGACCACATTCGCTATCCTCCAGTCCTCCGGAACCACACCCGTAACCAACGACGACCTGAAGATCAGAGCCAGAGGCTCTGCAATCTCCTCTCTTGCCTCCCAGAGAATCCTAGGGTAAATCCCGTCCGGCCCAGGGGACTTATCCAACTTCAAACTCTCGAGAATATCTAGCACATCCTCCCTATCTACTTCGATACTTTCCAGTTTGCTACCCTGTACCTCAGTGTTCTCCATAACTACATTTACATCACCCTGCGTGAATACCAAAGAGAAATATTTATTCAGTACCTCTCCAATCTCCTCAGGCTCCACGCACAACTTCCCACTGCTGTCTATGACTGGCCCTAATCTTGCCCTAACCAATCTTCTATTCTTAACAGTCAGTCTCAGGGGACACACACACACACTGATTACAGTCAGTCTCAGGGACACACACACTGATTACAGTCAGTCTCAGGGACACATACACACTGATTACAGTCAGTCTCAGGGACACACACACACTGATTACAGTCAGTCTCAGGGACACACACACACTGATTACAGTCAGTCTCGGGACACACACACACGGATTACAGTCAGTCTTGGGAGACACACACTGATTACAGTCAGTCTTGGGAGACACACACTGATTACAGTCAGTCTCGGGGGACACAACACACACTGATTACAGTCAGTCTTGGGGGACACACACACACACTGATTACAGTCAGTCTCGGGACACACACACACACACACTGATTACAGTCAGTCTCGGGGGACACACATACACTGATTACAGTCAGTCTCGGGGGACACACATACACTGATTACAGTCTCGGGGCACACACACACTGATTACAGTCTGTCTCGGGGCACACACGCACACTGATTACAGTCTGTCTCGGGGCACACACGCACACTGATTACAGGGGTATACACACGCACTAGTTACAGTCAGTCTTGGAGTATACACATGCACTGATTACAGTCTGTCTTGTGGTATATACCCGCACTGATTACAGTCAGTCTCAGGGACACACACTGATTACAGTCGGTCTCAGGGACACACACTGATTACAGTCTGTCTCGGGGTATACACCTGCACTGATTACAGTCAGTCTCAGGGACACACACTGATTACAGTCGGTCTCAGGGACACTCACTGATTACAGTCTGTCTCGGGGTATACACCTGCACTGATTACAGTCAGTCTCAGGGACACACACTGATTACAGTCGGTCTCACGGACACTCACTGATTACAGTCAGTCTCAGGGACACACACTGATTACAGTCAGTCTCAGGGACACACACTGATTACAGTCAGTCTCGGGGGACACTCACTGATTACAGTCAGTCTCGGGGGACACTCACTGATTACAGTCGGTCTCAGGGACACTCACTGATTACAGTCAGTCTCAGGGACACACACACAGAGATTACAGTCAGTCTTGGGGCACACACACACTGATTACAGTCGGTCTCAGGGACACACACTGATTACAGTCGGTCTCAGGGACACACACACACTGATTACAGTCAGTCTCAGGGACACACACATTACAGTCGGTCTCAGGGACACACACACACTGATTACAGTGAGTCTCAGGGACACACACTGATTACAGTCGGTCTCAGGGACACACACACTGATTACAGTCAGTCTCAGGGACACACACACACACTGATTACAGTGAGTCTCAGGGACACACACACACTGATTACAGTCAGTCTCAGGGACACACACATTACAGTCGGTCTCAGGGACACACACTGATTACAGTCGATCTCAGGGACACACACTGATTACAGTCGGTCTCTCGGGGAGGATGTGCGGGGGATAATGATCCCAGTCTGAAGGAGATAGGGAGGGTGGGGAGGATATTTGTGTATTCCCTGCCTGGGATCTGGTTCAAACCTGCAGCACCCAATTTCGACGGAGGCATGGCAGGATTTCACACTTCCCCATAGCGCCGGGGGTTAGTGTTTCACACCCAAGGCTCAGGCAGTCAGACATGCCGATTCGGCAGAAGGTAAACAGGAAGGACACGATGTTCCGCAGTCAGCAAAAGCCATTCTGCTCTCGGTGGTTTGACTGATCCAAGGCTGTGGCGTTGTACATTCTGTACAATGTGATGTCTGCTGTTCAACAGATAAAACCTCAGCACACCAACATCAACAATTAATTCTCCTTTAACCCAGTGAAACTCAAACTTTAACCCAGTGAAATCTCCTTCTGCACTTCACAACACAGAACCAAGCACAAAATAGCACCAGGCATTGTGTCCAGCACAACACACCCCCTCACAGAGAGAGAGAGAGAGAGACACAGAGAGAGGGAGACAGATAGAGAGAGAGAGACAGAGAGAGAGAGAGAGAGACAGAGAGAGAGAGAGACAGCAGAGAGAAGAGAGACAGAGAGAGAGAGAGAGAGAGAAGAGACGAGAGAGAGAGACAGAGAGAGAGAGAGAGGACAGGAAGACAGAGAGAGAGAGAGAAGACAGAGAGAGACGGGGGTGGGGGGGAAGACACAGAGACAGAGAGAGAGAAAGAGAGAGAGAGACAGAGGGAGGGACGGAGACAGACAGATAGAAAGGGGGGGGGGAGAGAAAGAGAGACAGAGAGAGAGAGACAGAGGGAGAGAGACAGAGGGAGGAGGGGAGAGAGGGAGACAGAGAGGGAGACAGAGAGAGGGAGAGTCAGAGAGAGACAGAGACAGAGAGAGTCAGAGAGAGTGAGAGACAGAGAGAGAGAGACAGACAGAGGGAGACTGACAGAGAGACTGATGCACAGGGACACACACGCACACACATACACAAAGAGAGAAAATAGACACAGAGAGACCAAGAGAGACACAGAGAGATGGAAGAAGACAGAGAGAGAAGTAGAGACATTTATGGGCAGAATTCCAGAGCTTCAGGCACTGAAGGCACGACCCCCAATGTTGGAGCGATGGGAATCGGGGGATGCTCGAGAGGCCGGAATTGGAGGAACGCAGAGATCTCGGAGGGTCGTAGGGGGTTGGAGGAGGGTTACAGAGATAGGGAGGGGGTGTAGGGCTGCGGGGTTTACAGAGATAAGGAGGGGTGTAGGGGCTGGAGGAGGTTACAGAGATAGGGGAGGGGTGTAGGGGGCTGGAGGAGGTTCAGAGATAGGGAGGGGGTGTAGGGGCTGGAGGAGGTTACAGAGATAGGGAGGGGTTTAGGGGGCTGGAGGAGGTTACAGAGATAGGGAGGGGGTGTAGGGGGTGGAGGAGGTTACAGAGATAGGGAGGGGGTGTAGGGGCTGGAGGAGGTTACAGAGATAGGGAGGGGGTGTAGGGGGCTGGAGGAGGTTATAGAGATAGGGGGGGGTGTAGGGGCTGGAGGAGGTTACAGAGATGGAGGGGGTTAGGGGCTGGAGGGGGTTACAGAGATAGGGAGGGGTGTAGGGGGCTGGAGGAGGTTACAGAGATAGGAGGGGGTGTAGGGGGTGGAGGAGGTTACAGAGATAGGGAGGGGTGTAGGGGGCTGGAGGAGGTTACAGAGATAGAGGGGGTGTAGGGGGCTGGAGGAGGTTACAGAGATAGGAGGGGGTGTAGGGGGCTGGAGGGGGTTACAGAGATAGGGAGGGGTGTAGGGGCTGGAGGAGGTTACAGAGATAGGGAGGGGGTGTAGGGGGCTGGAGGAGGTTACAGAGATAGGGAGGGGTGTAGGGGGGCTGGAGGAGGTTAAGAGATAGGGAGGGGGTGTAGGGGGCTGGAGGAGGTTATAGAGATAGGGAGGGGGTGTAGGGGGGCTGGAGGAGGTTACAGAGATAGGGAGGGGGTGTAGGGGACTGGAGGAGGTTACAGAGATAGGATTACATTTAACTCTGTGCACTCCAGGGGCAGATTTTCCTGCCTAGGAGCAGATAGGCAATTTCCCTCAATCCTCCCTCACGCCCCTCAGTCCCTCAGGCAGAATTCCCTCAATCCTCCCTCAGTCCATTAGGTGGAATTCCCTCAATCCTCCCTCAGTCCCTCAGGTGGAATTCCCTCAATCCTCCCTCAGTCCCTCAGGTGGAATTCCCTCAATCCTCCCTCAGTCCCTCAGGTGGAATTCCCTCAATCCTCCCTCAGTCCCCCAGGTGGAATTCCCTCAATCCTCCCTCAGTCCCCCAGGTGGAATTCCCTCAATCCTCCCTCAGTCCCTCAGGTGGAATTCCCTCAATCCTCCCTCAGTCCCTCAGGTGGAATTCCCTCAATCCTCCCTCAGTCCCTCAGGTGGAATTCCCTCAATCCTCCCTCAGTCCCTCAGGTGGAATTCCCTCAATCCTCCCTCAGTCCCTCAGGTGGAATTCCCGTCACTTCCGGGGATTCCCCCAAATTTGGAACAAAGATGACACTGACAGACTGCCGCCACGTGAACGGCGCTCTCCTCCAATCAGAGGCCGCCTGCTCGGGGCCCAGCAGCCAATCACAGCCGGGGACACGAGGCGGAAGCGTGATTCCCCTTTTCAATTCAAAACAAAACTTCAAACCAGAAAACTTAACCCAGAGAGATCCAGAGAGATCCCACACCACACTAACCCAGAGAGATCCAGAGAGATCCCACACCACACTAACCCAGAGAGATCCAGAGAGATCCCACACCACACTAACCCAGAGAGATCCAGAGAGATCCCACACCACACTAACCCAGAGAGATCCAGAGAGATCCCACACCACACTAACCCAGAGAGATCCCACACCACACTAACCCAGAGAGATCCAGAGAGATCCCACACCACACTAACCCAGAGAGATCCAGAGAGATCCCACACCACACTAACCCAGAGAGATCCAGAGAGATCCCACACCACACTAACCCAGAGAGATCCACACCACATACCAGAGATCCAGAGAGATCCCACCCTAACCCAGAGAGATCCGAGAGATCCCACCACACTAACCCAGAGAGATCCAGAGAGATCCCACACCACACTAACCCAGGATCCAGAGAGATCCCACACCACACTAACCCAGAGAGTCCAGAGAGATCCCACACCCACTAACCCGAGAGATCCAGAACACCACACTAACCAAGAGATCCAGAGAGATCCCACCACACTACCAGAGGCGAGAGATCCCACACCACACTAACCCAGAGAGATCCAGAGAGATCCCACACCACACTAACCCGAGAGATCCAGAGATCCCACACCACACTAACCCAGAGAGATCCCACACATACCCAGAGAGATAGACCACCCACACAGAGATCCCACCACACTACAGAGATCACCCACAACAGAGAGATCCCACACCACACTAACCCAGAGAGATCCCACACCACACTACCCAGAGAGATCCAGAGTAGGATCCACACCAACTAACCGGCGAGAGATCCACACCACACAACCCAGAGAGATCCCACCACACTAACCAGAGAGTCCAGAGAGATCCCCCCACACTACCGAGAGATCCAGGAGATCCCACACACCTAACCCAGAGTGAGTCCCACACCACACTAACCCAGAGGTGGACACTAACCCAGAGAGATCCAGAGAGATCCCCACCACCTACCCAGAGAGATCCACAAGAGAGACCCCACACCACACTAACCCAGAGAGATCCAGAGAGATCCCACACCACACTAACCCAGAGAGATCCAGAGAGACCCCACACCACACTAACCCAGAGAGATCCCACACCACACTAACCCAGAGAGATCCAGAGAGATCCCACACCACACTAACCCAGAGAGATCCAGAGAGATCCCACACAACACTAATCCACTGAGAAATCGGGAAAAGCAGCTGGCATAATCAAGGACCCCGCCATGCACCCCGGACGTTTTCCCTTGGGAAATAGATACAAAAGTCTGAACTCACGTACCGACCGACTCAAGAATCATCGAATCTCACAGTGCCGAAGGAGACTATTTGAACATCAAGCCTACCCCAATTACAGCCCCACCCTGGCCCTCTCCCCATAACCCCAACTCGTTACCCTCGCTAATCCCCCTGACACTAAGGGGCAATTTAGCACGGCCAATCCACCCTAACCTACACATCTTTGGACACTAAGGGACAATTTAGCACGGCCAATCCACCCTAACCTACACATCTTTGGACACTAAGGGACAATTTAGCATGGCCAATCCACCCTAACCTGCACATCTTTGGACACTAAGGGACAATTTAGCACGGCCAATCCACCCTAACCTGCACATCTTTGGACACTAAGGGACAATTTAGCACGGCCAATCCACCCTAACCTACACATCTTTGGACACTAAGGGACAATTTAGCACGGCCAATCCACCCTAACCTACACATCTTTGGACACTAAGGGACAATTTAGCACGGCCAATCCACCCTAACCTACACATCTTTGGACACTAAGGGACAATTTAGCATGACCACATTGGGAATACTGTGTCCAATTCTGGTCGCCGCAGTATCAGGAGGATGTGGAGGGAGTTACAGGATGTTACCCTGGTCTATTCGCTATGCAGGGAGACTGAATGAACTGTGATAATTCTCTCTGGAAGGACGGAGGCTGAGGTGGGGGGGTGGGGGGCAGCTGTTAGAAGTGTATTAAATGGTGAGGGGTAGGGTGAAACGTTTTCCCAGGGACAGGAATGACAAAGGGGGAGACAAGTTCTAGATAAGTGTGGGAGGGGGAGGGTTCAGTGGAGACGCATGGGGCGGGGGGAAAGAATTTCACACACATGGGTGGTGGGAGCTTGGAATGCACTCCTAAGAGGGGGAGGCACGGTGGCACAGCGGGTTGGCACTGGTGCTTCGTAGCTGCGGGGAGCTGGGTTCGATTCCCCGGCTCGGGGTCGCCGTCTGTGCGGGGTCTGCACATTCTCCCTGTGTCTGCATGGGTTTCTTCCCACGGTCCGAAAGACGCGCGGGGTTAGGGTGGATTGGCTGTGCTTCGAGTTTGGCTCTTTATCTGCATCAAAATTTCCCCAATGTGTTCTGTTGAGTAACTGTGTTCCCTTCCCTTCACTTTCTGCCTCTCGTTCTCTGAGATAGGGAGGGATTTGGGGGCGGAGGGGGGGTGGTGGTGGTGGCGGACAGTTTTGGGGATTGGCGGGGGCGCGGTGGAGGGGGGCGCGTTAGGAGGGGTGTATGTTGTGTTTGACACGTCCTCTGTTGGGAGCATCGCCTTACTTGGTGCTTGGCTGCAGTGGAGGAGGATCCATTCGGAGCGTTCCCATTCCAGCGAGGAATGCGGGAGGAGGGTGGGGGTGGGGAGGGGGTGCTTGGCTGTTGAAACATTCCCAGAGACAGCTGCTGAGGACAGGGAGGAGGGAGGGAGGGGAGGGGAGGGGAGGGGAGGGGGGTGGCCGGGCTGCTGGGCGATGTTACATTCCGGCAAACACGGTCTCCAAATCCTGCTGTCAGCAGCAGAGAATTAAGTGTGCTCGTTAAACAGAGGCAGAACCATTCCCACACACACACACACACACGTTCACCCGCAGTGTGGATTCAGGCCAAGGGAATTCCTGTCCCAGGGACAAAGCTGGCTGGACATCAGCAAGAATTTAGCAAATGCTTTGCCTGAGGAAGACACAGTGTCGAAAGCTCGCTTTTTCACTATCAAATAAATCGGTTGGATTAAAAATTGGTGTTGCTAAATTCTTACTGAGTTCTGACCACCCCAATCCAACGTGGACATCAGCTACAGAGGGTGACCGAATTCCTCACCCCACAATGCAGCGCCAAACAGAGCAAGATTACTGTTCCAGCTCCCATACCACTCAGTCTGCTCCCTCTCCATCTCTCTCTCTCTCCCTCACTCTGCACTCTTTCCATCTCTCTCTCTCCACCTCAAATTTGTTCTCTCTCTTTCTCACTCTGACTCTCTACCCTCCTCATTCTGCATTACCTCTCTCAGTCTCTCCATCCCTCTGCCTGTCCTCTCTCTATCATTCTCCCTCTCTCTCTATCCCTCTCTTGCTGCGACATTAGCTTAACCTTTCTCTACACCCAAGCAATGAAAATAAAACTACATTCTATACCTCTACGCAAGTTGTGAGCTGTATGCTTTGCAAGAAACAATACTTTTGCACTGCGTACTAATACATGGGATAATAAAAAAATCAAATTAAATTATTAGTGTCACAAGTAGTTATATATTAACACTGCAATAAAGTTACTGTGAAAATTCCCTAGTTGCCACGCTCCTGGTCGGGTTACACTGAGGGAAAAGTGAGCATGGCCAGTGCACCCTAACCACCACCTCTTTGGACTGTGGGAAGAAACCCACGCAGACACGGGGAGAATGCACAGACTGTGACCCAAGTCAGGAATCAAACCTGGGTCTCTAGGCAGCAGTGCTAACCATCGTGCCACCCCAGGATTCAGAACAAGGTGTGATGTGATTGGAACGTATCAGATTCTTGGAGCGTGGACATTTAGACAGGATTCATGCTGTCTCACAGCTCCAGGGACCTGGGTTCAATTCCTGGTTTGGTTCACTGTCTGAGTTTGAACATATTCCCTGTGTTTGTATGGATTCCCTCCGGTTTCCTCCCACAGTCCCAAAGATGTGTAGGTTAGGGTGGATTGGCTGTGCTAAATTGCCCCTTAGTGTCCAAAGATGTGCAGGTTAGGGTGGATTGGCCGTGCTAAATTGTCCCTTAGTGTCCCAAAGATGTGTAGGTTAGGGTGGATTGGCCGTGCTAAATTGTCCCTTAGTGTCCCAAAGATGTGTAGGTTAGGGTGGATTGGCCGTGCTAAATTGTCCTCTTAGTGTCCAAGATGTGTAGGTTAGGGTGGATTGGCCTGCTAAATTGTCCCTTAGTGTCCAAAGATGTGTAGGTTAGGGTGGATTGGCCGTGCTAAATTGTCCCTTAGTGTCCAAAGATGTGTAGGTTAGGGTGGATTGGCCGTGCTAAATTGTCCCTTAGTGTCCAAAGATGTGTAGGTTAGGGTGGATTGGCCGTGCTAAATTGTCCCTTAGTGTCCAAAGATGTGTAGGTTAGGGTGGATTGGCCGTGCTAAATTGTCCCTTAGTGTCCAAAGATGTGTAGGTTAGGGTGGATTGGCCGTGCTAAATTGTCCCTTAGTGTCCAAAGATGTGTAGGTTAGGGTGGATTGGCCGTGCTAAATTGTCCCTTAGTGTCCAAAGATGTGTAGGTTAGGGTGGATTGGCCGTGCTAAATTGTCCCTTAGTGTCCAAAGATGTGTAGGTTAGGGTGGATTGGCCGTGCTAAATTGTCCCTTAGTGTCCAAAGATGTGTAGGTTAGGGTGGATTGGCCGTGCTAAATTGTCCCTTAGTGTCCAAAGATGTGCAGGTTAGGGTGGATTGGCCGTGCTAAATTGTCCCTTAGTGTCCAAAGATGTGCAGGTTAGGGTGGATTGGCCGTGCTAAATTGTCCCTTAGTGTCCAAAGATGTGCAGGTTAGGGTGGATTGGCCGTGCTAAATTGTCCCTTAGTGTCCAAAGATGTGCAGGTTAGGGTGGATTGGCCGTGCTAAATTGTCCCTTAGTGTCCAAAGATGTGCAGGTTAGGGTGGATTGGCCGTGCTAAATTGTCCCTTAGTGTCCAAAGATGTGCAGGTTAGGGTGGATTGGCCATGCTAAATTGTTTGTGTGTTGGTGGGTGTTGTTGTTGGGTTGCCCTTAGTGTCTTGAGGTGGGGGTTAATGAGTAAATAATTAGAGATATGGGGGTAGGACCTGTGTTTGGTGCAGACTCGATGGGCAGAGAACAAAAGCTGACTTGAGGAACAATTCCTTTTTGAGAATAGCAAACATTTGATTTATTATTGTCACGTGCATTGGGATACAGTGATAGGGATTGTTTCTTGCGCGCTATACAAAGCATACCCTTCATAGAGAAGGAAAAGAGAGAGTGCCGTGTTATATACTTAGGGTGTGAAAAACAGAATGAAGTTCGAGGAGCACAGAACGAGAGTGGAAGATCGAATTTAAGGATGTGCGGGGGCACAACTAGTAAGTCACCTCGCACTGGCGCTTTCTTGGAATTCTTCACCTCACCCCCCTGCCACCCACCCCGAAGCTTTGGAAAGCGACTGAGCCATTCTTAATGCTGACGGCGAGGTCTGGCAGCATCGACAGAACCGTAGAAAATCTACAGCTCAGAAACAGGCCTTTTGGCCCTTCTTGTCTGTGCTGAGCCATTTTTTTCTTTTGCCCAGTCCCACCGTATCCCTCCACACCTCTCTCATCCATGAACCCAAGTTTTTCTTAAAAGTGACCCCACATTTACCACGATCTCATTCCACACTCCCTGGTGAAGAATCCCCCCCTAATATTGCCTTTAACCTTTTCACCCTTAATCCATGTCCTCTTGATAAAAGGTAAAACTATCCGGAGTATAGAGACGCAGAGAGACCTGGGGGTGCAAGTTCACAAGTCTCTGAAGGTGTCAGTACAGGCGGAGAATGTGATAAAGAAAGCGTATGGTATGTTAGCCTTCATAGGAAGGGGTATAGAATACAAGAGTAGGAGTCTGATGTTGCAGGTGTATAGAACGTTGGTTAGGCCTCACCTGGAGTACTGCGTCCAATTCTGGTCGCCGTACTACTACAGGCCTTGGAGAGAGTGCAGAGGAGATTTACCAGGATGCTGCCTGGTATGGAAGGGCTGTCTTACGAGGAAAGATTGAAAACACTGGGGTTGTTTTCCCTTGAAAGACGTCGGCTGAGAGTGGATCTATTAGAGGTATATAAGATTATGAGGGGTATAGATAGAGTAAATGGTGGTAAGCTTTTTCCACCATTAGATTCGGATAGAACGAGGGGTCACGGCCTTAGGGTGAGTGGGGCTATGTATAAGACTAATATTAGAGGGCATTTTTTCACACAAAGGGTAGTGGGGGTGTGGAATGCACTACCGAGTAAGGTGGTGGGAGCAGGCACGCTAGGGTTGTTTAAGGGTCTCCTGGACAGCCACATGAGCAGTCTGCAGATAGAGGGATATAGCAGGACTGTTTAAATACTTTAATTGTTTCCACAGGCTGTTCGGTCCACCTTGTTGACCAACAAGGTGCATGCATTTGGCAGGTCGTGCGAGGGCTGCTCCTAGAGGTTACTTCAGGAGTGGCCTAGTGCTTCAAGTCGTTAGTGTAAGCTTAAACTGGACCATCAGATGGGCAACATGACAGCTCAGAGACTATCGCTGTTGCTGTGCAGACACATGGATTTGGGCCTGTGTCTGCGGGAGTTTGCGCGTTCTCCCCGTGGTTGCGTGGGTTTTTCTCCGGGTGCTCCGGTTTCCTCCCACATCCCAAAAATGTGCTCTTAGGCTGATTGGGTAACAAATTGTCCCTATATTGGTCTCTATATGTCATTAAAACGTCAGGACGGCGGCACGGGCTCGTTGGGCCGAAGGGCCTGTTTCCCGTGCTGTGTTGTTCTTTGTTCTTTGTTTCCCTCCCCTAGTCTCAGTGGAAAAAGCCTGCTTGCATTCACTCTATCTATACCCATCGCATCTTATGCACATCTATCAAATCTCCCCTCGTTCTTCTCTGGGGAATAAAGTCCGAAACTATTTGATCTCTAACTCAGCTTCTCAAATCCTTCTCTGCACTCTTTCAACCTTATTTACATCCTTCCTGCAACTGGGTGACCAACACTGTACACAATATTCTAAATTCAGCTTCACCAATGCCTTCTACAACCTCATCATGACAAAGAACAAAACAGCATGGGAAACAGGCCCTTCGGCCCAATGAGCCCACACCGCCACCCTGATATCCCCACCTCTACCCGCGATCCCTGTCCGTGTTTATAGATCTATGGATTAAAAACCAAATTTGAGACAATTTTGGGAGAATTTGTTTTGCCAATCAGCCTAAGAGCACATCTTTGGGATGTGGGAGGAAACCGGAGCACCCGGAGAAAACCCATGCAAGCACGGGGAGAATGATCAAACTCCCACACAGACACAGGCCCAAATCCATGTATCTGCACAGCACAGCGATAGTCACTGAGCTGTCGTGTTGCCCATCAAATGGTCCAGGTCACACATACACTAACGACGTGAAGCACTAGGATACTCTCGGAAAAAAAAATCCAAGAGCAGCCCTCTCACGACCCATCGCGTGTTTGCCCCGCGTTAGACAACAAGGTGGACCAAAGCACCTGTAGGATAAAAACAAGTACATCAATATCATCATCTATTTACACACTTCCCAGGGACTCAAGTCTCATGGTCCCAATTTTAAATCAGTTTTCTATACCCCTCCATTCCCATTCTGTTCATGTGCCCATCTAAGTATTTCTTAAATAACTCCAGAGTATCTGCCTCCACCACTTTACTTGGCAGCGCATTCCATACCCCCACCACCCTGTGTGAAAAAACTCCCTCTAGCATCCAAATTATACCTTACCCCCCTCACCCAAAGCCTGTGACCTCTCGTGCTATTCAATGCCATCCTAGGAAAAAGCTTAACCCTGTTTACTCTATCTAAACCCCTCATAATCTTGTACACCTCTATTAGATCTCCTCTAAGTCTACATCTTTCTAAGGAAAACAGTCCCAATTTGCCTAACCTCTCCTCGTAACTCAGATCTTCCATACCAGGCAGCATCCTGGTAAACCTCCTCTGCACTCTCTCCAGAGTCCCCACGTCCTTCCGGTAGTAAGGAGACCAGAACTGGACACAGTATTCCAAATGACTCTTCACCTACGCCCCTGGTTTTCATTTCTCCCCTAGAGTAAGTGGAAAAAGCATGCTTGTATTCACTATCTATACCCATCTCACCTTATGCACATCTATCAAAACTCTCCCCTCATTTGGAGTGCCGTTCGGGTTCAGGGCACAGAAGCTTTGGGGAGACCACAGAGAAGTTCCGCCAGGTCTCCAGGGTACAAGGAGAGGTCAGCTAAACCACGATTTGTTCCCGCTGGAAACGCAGAGGGGAGAGGGCTGGCCTACGATACGGTGAGGGGCACACAGAAAAGGTGGGACATTCAGGGGCTTTCCCCCCAGGAGGTGCAAGGGGACACAGGTTCAAGGTGAGATGGGAAAAAGTTGAAGGGAGATGTGCAGGGTTGGGGGTTTGGGGAAGGGGGAGGTTTTTTCAGTGTGGTGTGCGCTTGGAACACGATGGGAGGGATCTGGATGGGTACATGGATAGGGAGGGAAGAGGGATATGGACTGGGCTGGATTTTTTTTTGCAAAATGTTTAGTGAGGGCATTTGCCCCACTGCCGCTGAATGGTGAATCCAGGGCGTCTGGTGTTAACACAGACTTGAGTTAAGTAAAAAGCAAGTGTGGGAGGTTGAAAACAAGAGAAATGAGTAGCTCTGGGAAGTCACCGCACAACACTTTATTGGCAAAAACTCCTGAAAATCCGAGTTATTGTACAGACATGCTGGCTCTGGGTAACTGAACTATCAGAAACTTGTGCACATACAAACTCTGGATAACCAAGCCGTTAAAATATTTCAAGCTTTATTCAAAATCAATACAGAACGTTTACAAAATAAAATACTTCTTGAGTTTTTAGAAAAATACACAATAATCTTCAGCAGTAAGTACAATCATGTTTTAGAAAAAAAACGCGAAAACTTTTTTTTAAATTAAATCCTTATCAAAATAACACTCTCAAACAGTAAGAAATTCTTTTCCCCCCCACAGCGAGTGAATCGCGACATTGGGAGAAAAATTGGAAGACACAGGATTCCGGCGTGATTGCGATACAAAGACGCTTTCCTTTATAGAAAAAGTGGAAATGATCACAGGCAGGACAAGGAAGTGGGAGTGCGTGGAAGGCAAACTTGCGGAGTGTGGATCTCGCCGTTCCGGGACTGCTTGACGCTTCCTCCCGGAACTGAGCTAATGCCCTTGTCAAATGTACACAATTGCTCAGAGTGCGGATTGGCACAAGGCAGTCCGGGGAACCAATACTGGAGTGGGAAGAAAATATCGATGCTTTTGGCAGCTAACTTCCCCGACCGGTTAGGGAACACCGGCTGGGAGAGAAAATTCTTTGGACTATTGAAACGACCCTCCCCGTCACAGGGAGAGATTTGCACTCACTTGGTGCTTGGCCCCAATCCCTCCCTCACACCCAGCGGTTAAAAATACCTGTGCTGCTGCCCCCAAAACATTTCAGGCAAAAATCACAGAAACGGGAAGCAACGCGAGGCGGTTGACAATTCTATCGTAGGCAACGATAAGTAACGATTCTAAGTAGGCAATGTACCCTGCCTGTACACGGGACCCGAGCGTGAGGAAGCGGGTTCTTCCTCCTCCACCACCTTCCACAGATTTGAGTGTTGCGAATGATTGGTTGGACAGCTAGCTAAAATGCAGGAATTTTGACCAGCTCCAGAGGGGGTCCGGCAGCGGGAGCCAGGCTTTGGGTTCTCCTCCCGGGCTCCGCGCAAGCCCCGACCTGGGAGGCCTCATTCCTACAAGTGCACCTTAACGATGAATGCAGACCTGGTGATTTTTTTTTTGTTAAGAGAGAAACGAGACTCTGGTGCTCCGTGTGGGAAACATGTCTCGCTGCGGGCAGTTCACTCGATCGGGGTCTGGCAGTTGCCGTTTTCGTCAACCTGAGAAAGCAAACAAAAAAGAGGAGACTGTGAGACCCTTGTCAGACCCCACTTGTGCGCAGTTCCGGTCGCCTCACTACAGGAAGGATGTGGAAGCTATTGAGAGAGGAGATTTACAAAGATGCTGCCTGGATTGAGAGGCAGGCCTTATGAGGACAGGTTGAGGGAGCTGGGACTCTTCTCCCTGGAGAGACGAAGGTTGACAGGTGACCCTGATAGAGGTTTATAAGATCTTGAGAGGAATTGATAGAGTGGATTCTCGGAGGCTATTTCCACGGGCTGAAATGGTCACTACGAGAGGACACAGAGTTTAAGGTGCTGGGGGGCAGGGACAAAGGAGATGTTAGGGGTAAGTTTTTCACTCAGAGGGCGGTGAGTGAATGGAATCGGTGGTGGTGGTAGAGGCGAACTCGCTGGGGTCTTTTAAAAGACTTCTGGATGAGTACATGGGATCTAATGGGATTGGGGGTTACAGATAGGTGTGTGGCTGGGTAGATATAGATGTGATCGGCACAACTTGTGGGCCAAAGGGCCTGTTTGTGCTGGAGTGTTCTGTGTAGATTAGATTCATGAGAATCTGGAATTCGCTGGAAACGCGAGGCAGAAAAAGCGCTGGGAAAATCTCAGCGGGTCTGGCAGGGGCCGAGCTTTCCAGCCCCGACATCGGAGACCCGCCGGGATTTTCCGGACCCGCAGCACTCACCTCGGGTCTTCCCGGAGACATGTTGTCGTAGAGTAAGGATTTCATGAAAATCGGACTCTCGGGCAAGCCGTCGTATTCATCGAGTAAAGGGGTGGTGGGGCACTCCATCCGGTCACGGCCCATGTCGAAGGAAGCTGTAGAAAGAGAGAGAGGGGGAAAGGTGAGTCAGCAAGCCAGGCTGAGGGGTCGGGCTTTTAATTTTTGTTCCGTGCCAGCGCGGGGCACAGAGAGAGAGAGCGGGCGGTGGCTGCTTACCCCCCATCTCCGGGAACTCCATGTGAGGCCAGCTCATGCTGCTGCTGCTCATGCTGCTGCTGTTACTCACAGCGCTGGAGGAACGGCTGCTCAAGCCGCTGTAGGGAATGGTGCCGATGACCAGGGGCAGGTCGAGGACCAGCTTCTTGCTGCCGGGAATGTGCACGTAGACCTGTGGGGGGGAAAAAAATCACACGGGCGGGTTACTGTGCTGCCCAGGGAACAACGGGGCAATACAATACTGCCAGGGGGAATAAATGCCAAGCTCAAAGTCCCACTACCTCGCCAATCCCCAACACCTTTTGAAAGTTCCTTCCCCTTCCAGGGGCACTGCTCCCTCCCAGATCACAAATCACCATGTTTCCATCAAAATTCTGCCCCCACTCAAGATCTTTGCCCAATTCTGTTCAAATCCTCACCTATTTTCCCCCCGCTGCCCAGTGGGGAAACACTTATAGCTGGACCAGCCATGCTAAATTGTCCCTTAGTGTCCAAAGATGTGCAGGTTTTCTGACTAAATCCCTGCCCTCCCTTCCACATTCAGGAACCTCGACATCGCCCCCATTAATATTCTAACCCCCGTCGCGCAAGGGAGGGGTGAGAGGCCGAAACTCACCAGCAGCGAGTACTCCAGCTGGATGATGTTGCAGCTGATGGACGGTTTGACGGTGGGGACGCGCAGACACTTGCCGCACCAGGATTCTGACATCCCGGAGATGATGTGGTTGCCGCGGACGGAGCTGAGCTTCTCCTTGAAGACTTTGGTGGTGCCGTTGACCTGGTAGGTCTGCTTGGCCAAGATGGCAGCCTTGGGCACCACGATGCGCGAGCAGTTGTTCTGGAATTGAGCGTTGATGCTGATGTCGTCTCCTGGAGGAGGGAGAGAGGGTGGAGATTGGTTAGATCTAATCTGCACGTTCTCCCTGTGCCCGCGTGGGTTTTCTCCCACATCCCAGAAACGTGCTAAGATGTCAATAATAATTTGTTCCTGAATTGGACCTCCCTTCATGTGGCACACAATTCCCTAAATTTGGTTCCAATGCATAGATCTATAGAGGTGGGAACATCAGGGTGGCGGCGCGGGCTTGTTGGGCCTGTTTCCCGTGCCCACCTTTGTTTAACCGGCTGAGCTACGCTGGGGGAGTGGGGGGGGGGGGGATAAACCAGGCGCTTGGCGGATAGTTACCTTGGCAGTAACCCTTGCGGTCAATCTTGGCGGCGATGCACACGTAGCCATCAGAAAGGAAGAAGCAGGTCACGTTCTTCTTATTGGACGCGCCCACTGGACACTGGAAGGGAGACAAGGAGGCGTCGGGTTAACAGCGGGGCAGAGAGAGAGAGAGAGACAAGTCGCCCCGTCGAGGCTAGCCCCACCCCCAGCCAAGCACCAGCCACCCCCTTCCGACTCACCAGCAGGCTCGGGGTGTTCACGTCGATGGGGTCCATCACCTCAAAGTTCTTGCTGGTCTCCAGGGACTGGAGGCCATCCCGGTCGACGTAGGCCGTGACGACGTAGCACACTCCACCGTACTTGCCTTTAAACGAAGGGGGTATGGGCCTGTGGGAAGGAGAGAGGGGGGAGAGAGACGGTGAGAGGCCATCAAAGCAGAAGGCAAGAACCAGAATCCCGGCAAGCGCTGGACGGAGGAGACAACGCTTACCCTTCAGGCACCTGGAAACCAAAGGTGTATTCGTACATTTTGCCAGGGTGCAGAAGCACAGTGCCGTCCACATCTGTAAGAAAAGAGGGAAAGAGGAGGGGAAAGACTGTCAACATCTGTAACACAGGAAGATGTCTGGCAACACCAGTTTTAAATCCAACCGATTTATTTGATAGTAAACTCTCAAGCTTTTGACTCTATGGCCTACGTCAGGTACCAGCACTGACTGTTCACAAATTACTGATTCGAATGCATCGTAACATCCGTAACTACAGACCCACACCCGTCGCCAGTGAGAGGGCACCAAATCCGCAGGCTGCTCCGACCCCAGACATACCCACGGGGCTCAGCAACCATCCCCTGCCAGCATCTAAGGAACTCCCAAACACACAACAGGAAACACTGACACACACACATTCCCAGGGCTCTGATCTCTCACATCCCAGAAGACCGACCCCAGCTCCCCTTCCCAGGAGATGTGACTCTCCCAGTTCCCGACTCCCCCGTCTCTCTTCCGTATCGACCGCCCGCCCCAGACATCGTCCCCAAGACCCCCGACAATTCCCAGCACGCTGACCCCAGAACCACCTGGAAATTCTCAGGACACTGATCCCCAATCCCCCAATTCTCAGGGTACTAACAGCTCCCCCCCCCCACCCCAAACTGCCCTCAATTCCCAGGAGACTGTCCATCCCTCAGGGCATTGAACCCTAGCTCCCAGACACGGAACTCCCTCAACTGCCAGGACATTGACCCGTGAGCCCCCTTCAATGCTCAAGACACTGACTCCTCAACCCCCATCAATTCTCAGGACATTGACCCCCCACGCTCCCAATTCTCAGGACAGTGACCCTCAACCCCCCCATAAATTCCCAGGACACTGACCCCGGCTCCCCCAATTGCAGGACACTGACCCCTCAACCCCTGTCAATTCTCAGGACACTGAACCCTGAAACTCCCAATTCTCAAGGCACTGGCACTTCCCCGCCCCCGCCAAACAAACTCTCCCAATTGCCAAGACGCTGCCCATTACTGCAGGACACTGACCCTTGACCCCCCAGGACACTGACCATCCCCCAAAATATTAACACCCGAACCACCCCCCCCCACAGTTTCCAGCACACTGACCCACCCCGCCAACCTCTAGCACATTGGCCCCGACCTTGCCCTCCCCAGCACACTGACCCCCTCCACATGGTCAGTGTCCTGGGGGCGGGGTCAATCTCCAAAAATATTAACTCCTAACATCCCCCCCACCAAAGTCCCTAGCACACTGACCCTTGCCCCCCCACAGCACACTGACCCTTGCCCCCCCCACAGCACACTGACCCTGACCCCCAGGACACTGACCCCGACCCCCAGGACACTGACCATCTCCCAAAATTAACTCCTAACACCCCCCCCAACAAACTGAACTTGACCTTGCCCCCCACAGCACACTGAACCCCCCCCCCTCCTCCAGCACACTGACCCCTGACCCTTGCCCTCTCCCCCCCCACCCCCGCAGCACGCTGACCCCCGGGTACTGACCTTTGGCCTGTGCCTCCCCTTCGGCCTGCAGCGTGTCCTCGAAGTGCAGGTACTCCTGCTGCTGGCGGAGGGGCTGGGAGCCTTTCAGGAGCTGGGCCCGGGCGTAGCCCAGCGCCAGCAGGCGGACGCTGCGGACGCGGAGCGCCGGGCCCGAGGCGGCGACCTGCAGCCGGAGGCGGCCCACCACCTTGTCCCCGGCCGAGTAGGCGCCCGGGGAGCTGAAGGTCAGCTCGAAGGTGGACAGGGGCTTCTTGGTGACGACTCCCATGGCGGCGTCCAGCTTCACTGCACGGTTGGGGCTGAGGGCGGCGGCGGAGGTGCAAGTTAGACTCGGGTTCAGCGACGCAACACTTCCACACCGCTCTCACCGACCAACCGCCTCCTATCTGAGTTCGGGGCGCGTCGCGCCCTCTACTTATAGCCTCCGTTAGTGACACGCCCCGCCCCGCCCCTTCACCGCCCCCGCCCCGCCCCTTCTCCGCCCCCTCCGCCGCTCTCCACCAACCGGCGCGACGCATGCTCGCCGCCGGGCCCGCCCCCCGCTGCCGCGTGCTCCCCGCTCCCATTGGCCACCGCCGCTTGTTTACCAGGCGGCCGGCCAATCGGCGGGCCGGGAGCCCCGCGTGGACAGCGGCTGACCGGCTCGCGGCAGCAGTGGTGCGGCGGTCCCGCCCACCACCCGTCTCGTCTCTGATTGACAGCGGCTTGGACCAATGGCGGGGCGGGAGAGGGCGGCGGAGGCCTTCTCCCATTGGACGGAGCGGGGAGGCAAGGCGGGGGGGGCGGGAGAGATCGGGGAAGCTTCACCCGCGTGCATGGAAAACCCAAGCAACGGCCGATCGGTGATTGACAGGTCAGGCAAGCAATGGGGAGCTGGAAGGCTCTGCCATTGGATGGAGGGGGAAAAGGGGGCGGGAGATGATCTCATGGGCAACTCTGATCAACA
>JAGIQG010000448.1:0-29968 GCA_024679065.1 Sphyrna mokarran
GGAGTGCCACACTGTGGGAGGGTCGGTGCTGAGGGAGCGCCGCACTGTGGGGAGGGTCAGTGCTGAGGGAGCGCCGCACTGTAGGGAGGGTCGGTGCTGAGGGAGCGCCGCACTGTGGGGAGGGTCGGTGCTGAGGGAGCGCCGCACTGTGGGGAGGGTCGGTGCTGAGGGAGTGCCGCACTGTGGGATGGTCGGTGCTGAGGGTACGCCACTCTGTGTGAGGGTCGGTGCAGAGTGAGCACTGCACTGTGGACAGGGCCGGTGCTGAGGGAGCGCCACACTGTGGGGAGGGTCGGTGTTGAGGGAGCACCGCACTGCGGAGAGGGTCAGTTCTGAGGGAGCGCTGCACTGCGGGAGGGTCGGTGCTGAGGGAGTGCCGCACTGCGGGAGGGTCGTGCTGAGGGAGCGCCGCACTGTGGGGAGGGTCGGTGCTGAGGGAGCGCCGCACTGTGGGGAGGGTCAGTGCTGAGGGAGCGCCGCACTGCTGGAGATTGGTGCTGAGGGAGCGCCGCACGGTGGGAGGGTCAGTGCTGAGGGAGCGCCGCACTGTGGGAGGGTCGGTGCTGAGGGAGCGCCGCACTGTGGGGAGGGTCGGTGCTGTGGAGGGTCGGTGCTGAGGGAGCGCCGCACTGTGGGGAGGGTCGGTGCTGAGGGAGCGCCGCACTGTGGGAGGGTCGGTGCTGAGGGAGCGCCGCACTGTGGGAGGGTCGGTGCTGAGGGAGCGCCGCACTGTGGGAGGGTCGGTGCTGAGGGAGCGCCGCACTGTGGGAGGGTCGGTGCTGAGGGAGCGCCGCACTGTGGGAGGGTCGGTGCTGAGGGAGCGCCGCACTGTGGGAGGGTCGGTGCTGAGGGAGCGCCGTACTGTGGGAGGGTCGGTGCTGAGGGAGTGCCGTACTGTGGGAGGGTCGGTGCTGAGGCAGCGCCGCACTGTGGGAGGGTCGGTGCTGAGGGAGCGCCGCACTGTGGGAGGGTCGGTGCTGAGGGAGCGCCGCACGGGAAGGTCGGTGCTGAGGGAGTGCCGTACTGTGGGAGTGTCGGTGCTGAGGGAGCGCCGTACTGTGGGAGTGTCGGTGCTGAGGGAGCGCCGCACTGTGGGGACGGTCGATGCTGAGGGAGCGCCGCACTGTGGGAGGGTCAGTGCTGAGGGAGCGCCGCACTGTGGGGAGGGTCAGTGCAGAGTGAGCGACACACTGTATTGTTTGTTACCAGGATATGGTCGATCCTGGAACAGTTTCTCAGAATGTTTTATTTTGTTTTATCGTGAAGGGTTCATTTTGGAACCGAGAGGGCATCATTCCTGTGAGTATTTGCAATATTTTTTATTCTGGGCTCTGTAGAGATCCTGATGTGTATCGGAATACGTTTGGATTATGTTCGATTTACAGTCCTGTCGGAGTGCCGCACATTGAGAAATTCGGTGCTGAGGGAGCGCCGCACTGTGTGGGAGGGTCAGTTCTGAGGGAGCGCCGCACTGTGGGGAGGGTCGGTGCTGAGGGAGCGCCGCACTGTGGGGAGGGTCGGTGCTGAGGGTGCGCCGCACTGTGGGGAGGGTCGGTGCTGAGGGAGCGCCGCACTGTGGGGAGGGTCAGTGCTGAGGGAGCGCCACACTGTGGGGAGGGTCGGTGCTGAGGGAGCGCCGCACTGTGGGAGGGTCGGTGCTGAGGGAGTGCCACACTGTGGGAGGGTCAGTGCTGAGGGAGCACCACACTGTGGGAGGGTCGGTGCTGAGGGAGCGCCGCACTGTGGGAGGGTCGGTGCTGAGGGAGCGCCGCACTGTGGGAGGGTTGGTGCTGAGGGAGCACCGCATTACGGGGGAGGGTCGGTGCTGAGGGAGCGCCGCACGGGGGAGGGTCGGTGCTGAGGGAGCACCGCACTGTGGGGAGGGTCGGTGCTGAGGGAGCGCCGCACTGGGGGAGGGTCAGTGCTGAGGGAGCGCCGCACAGTGGGAGGGTCGGTGCTGAGGGAGTGCCGCACTGTGGGGAGGGTCGTGCTGAGGAGCCGACTGTGGGGAGGGTCGGTGCTGAGGGAGCGCCGCACTGTGGGGAGGGTCGGTGCTGAGGGAGCGCCGCACTGTGGGGAGGGTCGGTGCTGAGGGAGCGCCGCACTGTGGGGAGGGTCAGTGCTGAGGGAGCGCCGCACTGTGGGGAGGGTCGGTGCTGAGGGAATGCCGCACTGTGGGAGGGTCAGTGCTGAGGGAGTGCTGCACTGTGTGGGAGGGTCGGTGCTGAGGGAACGCTGCACTGTGAGAGGGTCGGTGCTGAGGGAGCGCTGCACTGTGTGGGAAGGTCAGTGCTGAGGGAGTGCTACACTGTGGAGAGGGAGCTGAAGGAGTAAATGCATTACTGATCTGTGCCTCGCTGACCTCCCTCTCTCCCTCTCTCTCCCATCCTGATGTAGTACACTGCGGCGTTCCTGCAAACATCTCTCACGGACATTATGAATATCTCTCACACCACGATGAGGACACCTACCTTTCCGTGATCAAATATGTTTGCGACGGTCCTGTCTACTTCCTCAAGGATCCCGAGGAGGGTGGGTAACGCTGGCGTCCAGGGAGAACCATCAAAGTGCAATCGAGTTACAAAGCCGCCCCAAAAAAATCATGTAGTCCCCCTCTACAGATTGGGCTAAATACCCTAGGGCAGCCTGTAACCTGATGTTGCTGGAGGTCGGTGATGCAGGCAGTGTTGCAATAACTAGTAAAATCCACCCAACGCTCACCGAACTTTCGATGTCGCGCTGTTCTTATCTTTCTCTGAATGAGCTGTGTCGATTGTACACCCCCCTCCCCCCGCCCAAATCTGTCCATCCCGATTATGGTTACAAGGTGACCAGGTTTGTGTTCGCTGGGTTAACTGAGGGAATCGCGAGCGGGGCTGAGGGCCCCCAAGCGATCGGGTTTTTGTTTTGAGAGAGTGATGGCAAGAGGGGAGGAACGCCAGGCAGGAAAGGGTGAGCATGTCGGAGAAACAGCAAAACCTGCGCGAGAAGGAACGCTGTGAGGAGTGCCCCCGGTAAATTTGACCGACCGGTTTCCAGGTCAAGTGAGGCAGCTTCAGGGCGGGGTAAACTTCTGCTCCATTTTACCGAGGACGCGACCAGGAGGAGAATATTTCTCACCCAGTGCTGTTGGCTGAAATTGAGATGGTTAGTGACCTTGCCAAGTTTGGGGATGCAGGAAAGAGTGATCATAATATTCGGCAATTTTGGAACAGGTTTGAGAGGAATTTGAGGAGATCCAAAATCAATTGTTGTAAATCCCACACTCTGTGGCCCATCTTTCATCCCCCCCATCCTCTTCCCCTCTCCCTCATTCCCCCCAACCTCTTCCCCTCTCCCTCGGTTCCCCCACCCTCTTCCCCTCATCTTCATTCTTCACCCTCTCCCTGTATCCATCGCTCTACCCGCCCCCTCTCAGCATCTCCCTCACACACCCCGCCCTCTAAACGTCTCCGTCTCTCCCCCCGCCCTCTCCCCGTCTCCCTCACTCCCCCCGCCCTCTCTCAATTTCCCTCACTCTCCCCTTGCTCTCTCCCCATCTCCCTCGCTCCTCCTGCTGTCTGCCCAACTCCCTCACTCCCCCCTGCCCTCTCCCGATCTCCCTCGCTCCCCCTGCTGTCTGCCCAACTCCCTCACTCCCCCCTGCCCTCTCCCCATCTCCCTCGCTACCCCCACCATCTCCCCATCTCCCTCGCTACCCCCACCATCTCCCCATCTCCCTCGCTCGCCCGCTGTCTACCCAACTGCCTCACTCCCCCCGCCCCTCTCCCTCGCTCCCCCCGCCCCCTCCCCATCTCCCTCGCTCCCCCGCTGTCTACCCAACTCTCTCACTCCCCACCGCCCCTCTCCCTCTCTCCCACCTGCACCCTCCCCATCTCCCTCACTCTTCCCTCGCCCTCTCCCTGTTCCCTCGCTCCCCTGCCCCTCCTCCCCCCTCCCTCACTCTCCCCATGTCCCTGACTCTCCCCTCGCCCTCTCCATGTCTCCCTCGCTCCCCCTGCCCTTCTCCCCCTCTCCCTCACTCTCCCCATCTCTCCCGATCGCCCTCGGTTAGACCCACACTCGGAGCACAGTTACCGTCTCCCTATCCCCCTCGGTTAGACCCACACTCGGAGCACAGTTCCCATCTCCCTATCCCCCTCGGTTAGACCCACACTCGGAGCACCATTCCTGTCTCCCTGTCCCCCTCGGTTAGACCCACACTCGGAGCACCATTCCTGTCTCCCTATCCCCCTCGGTTAGACCCACACTCGGAGCACCATTCCTGTCTCCCTATCCCCCTCGGTTAGACCCACACTCGGAGCACAGTTCCCGTCTCCCTATCCCCCTCGGTTAGATCCACACTCGGAGCACAGTTCCCGTCTCCCTATCCCCCTCGGTTAGACCCACACTCGGAGCACAGTTCCCGTCTCCCTATCCCCCTCGGTTAGACTCACACTCGGAGCACAGTTCCCATCTCCCTATCCCCCTCGGTTAGACCCACACTCGGAGCACAGTTCCCCTCTCTCTATCCCCCTCGGTTAGACCCACACTCGGAGCACAGTTCCCGTCTCCCTATCCCCCTCGGTTAGACCCACGCTCGGAGCACAGTTACCGTCTCCCTTCCCGACTGACAACAAACATTGAAACATTACATGGGGAGCGGCGAGATTGTGGGGCTGGGATTAAAATCTCTGAAGCAACGTCCACTTGAAGGGGAGAGCAGGAATTGGAAGGGCAGAAGGGTCTGTTTGAATCCTACGTTGGTTCGATCTCAGTTCCCCAGACTGAGGAATTCTTTTTCCCTGACTTTCTGTCTCTTAGTCTCGTGTGGAGTCCCGGCGGATATCGAACACGGGCATTTTGAATATGTGACCACACACGGGGTGACTTCCTACCTGTCTGCGATCAAATATACCTGTGACGCAAACTATCACGAGAGAGACTTCAGCGATGAGGGTGGGTTCTGTAAATCTGTCCACAGACAGTGCTGAGTGAGCGCCGCACTGTGGGGAGGGTCGGTGCTGAGGGAGCACCGCACTGTGGAGGGTCAGTGCTGAGGGAGCGCCGCACTGTGGGAGGGTCGGTGCTGAGGGAGTGCCGCACTGTGGGGAGTGTCGGTGCTAGGTGAGCGCCGCACTGTAGGGAGCGTCGGTGCTGAGGGAGTGCCGCACTGTGGGGAGGGTCGGTGCTGAGGGAGTGCCGCACTGTGGGGAGTGTCGGTGCTGAGTGAGCGCCGCACTGTGGGGAGGGTCAGTGCGGAGGGAGTGCCGCACTGTGGGGAGGGTCGGTGCTGAGGGTGCGCCGCACTGTGGGAAGGTCAGTGCTGAGGGAGCGCCACACTGTGGGAGGGTCAGTGCTGAGGGAGCGCCGCACTGTGGGAGGGTCGGTGCTGAGGGAGCGCCGCACTGTGGGAGGGTCAGTGCTGAGGGTGCGCCGCACTGTGGAGGGTCAGTGCTGAGGGTGCGCCGCACTGTGGGAGGGTGGAGTCTGGACTGTGCCGGTGATGGTTCTGGGGGCAGTGTGGCCGGGGTGGTCTGGGGGCTGATTTAAGTCTCCCGGCTGCGTCTTTCTAACCCATGTTGTGCTGTTTAGTGTTTTATCGTGCCTGTAATCATCGAGGGGAAATGGAGAAATACTGATTTGGATTGACCACGTTCCCACATGCTGAACCAGGGTACAGAATCATGTTCACTCCACCCTGCTTTTCCACAAGAGAGCCCTGTTAAAACAAGAGTCTTCTCTCTCGCTCGCTTCGCTCTCTCTGTCGGTCCTCTCCTCTGTCTCGTTTCTCTCTCTGTCTCTCTCGTCTGTCTCTATCTTTCTGTCTCTCTCTCTCTCTTGTATCGTCTAAACTGTCTCCTCACATGTGCTCCCATCTCCCCCTGTCTCTCTCTCTCTCGGTTCTGTCTCTGTCTCATCTCTCTGCTCTCTCCTCTCTTCTGTCTCTCAACTGTCTCTCCCTGTCGCCATCTCTCTCTGTCTCTCTCTCTCTCTGTCTCTCTGTCTCTCTCTCTGTCTCTCTCTCTCTCTCTCTCTCCATCTCTCTGTCTCTCTCTCTCTCCATCTCTCTGTCTCTCTCTGTCTGTTTCTCTCTCTGTCTCTCTCTGTCTGTCTCTCTCTTTCTGTCTCTCTCTCTCTCTGTCTCTCTAACTGTCTCTCCAAGTCTCCATCTCTCTCTGTCTCTCTCTCTCTCTGTCTGTCTCTTTCTCTCTCTCTCTCTGTCTCCTTCTCTCTCTCTCTGTCTCTGTCTCTCTATTTTTCTCTCTCTCTTCCTCTGCCTCTCTCTCTGTATCTCTCTCTCTTGGTGAGGGATCAGTCTGATGTTCTCTCTCTCTCTCTCTCTCGGTGAGGGATCAGTCTGATGTTCTCTCTCTCTCTCTCTCTCGGTGAGGGATCAGTCTGACGTTCTCTCTCTCTCTCTCTCTCTCTCTAGTTGAGTGCGGACGTCCCGTGGTTCACTTGGAAACTCACCAGCGGGTGGTGGGTGGCCAGATGGTGCTCAACGGTGCCTCCCCCTGGAGCATGCTGCTGCGCGGGACCGACGGCGAGATTATCGACGGTGCCCTGATTGACCACCAGTGGATGCTGACCAGTGCCCACGCCCTGCTGGGCGAGGGGCGCCAGGAGGCCGACATCAAGGCCAACTTCCACGCCTACGTGGGCATCGAGGATGCGCGGGAGATGGACAGTGCCCACGAGGTGCACATCGAAAGCATCTTCTACCACTCGCGCCCCAAGGATGCCGCGGTCTACCGCAGCGACCTGGCGCTGGTCAAGCTCCAGGAGAACATCACTTTCTCCAACCACATCATGCCCATCTGCCTGCCCGCCCACCAGCTGGTCTCCCCGGGCAAGGTGGGCCACCTGGCGGGCTGGGGGGTGGGCGCCGATCTGGTGCCCGCCACCCACCTGCTCTACGTGGAGCTGGGGGTGGGCAACACCAGCGAGTGCCTTCACCAGCTGCTGGCCGGGCACCCGGGGCTCTTTGCCGAGGGGGCGCCCGACCTCTTCAGCAAGGAGCGCACGGCGCTGGGCGAGAACGTGTGCTGGGGGGACCGGGGCGCCCCCTTCGTGCTGGAGGAGGCGGGCGTGGAGTACGCGGCCGGAGTCCTCTCCTACGACGAGGCCTGCTGCGCCCAGACCTACGCCGTCTACACCAACGTCTTTGACTACGTGGATTGGATCAAGGAGGTCATCGCCAACCATTGAGATTGTGGTGGACGTGAGGGCCCCGTGAGAGGGAGAGAGGGAGGGAGGGAGGGTGGGGATGTGTGTCGGGGAGGGTGCTTCCGGCACTTCCCTAGCCCCCCTACGCACCCCACCCTGGTTTCCGCCCCCCCCCCCCAATCCTTCCATTCCCAAGAAACCCCCCCACAACCTTCATCCAAACCCCAATCTTTGGCCCATCTCGTTACAGGCTTGGCTAACTCTCAGTTGCTCCCTCCCCCAAAACCGCCTCCACATCCTTGTTGTCTCCCCCCCCATTTACCCCAAAGACACCCCCCCCCCCGCGATCGTGGGATACACTTCGCCCTCCCCTGTACGCCAACCCCACCAACCCCCTCCCCCCCACCCAACTCTCCAATCCCTCACACTCAAGAGAGTTCTTTGGCCCATTCCCGCGTGGGTGGGATTCATTCCACACGCTCCATCCCCCCACCCCCCAACCTTTCGCACATCCGTGGGACCCATCCAACCGATCCCGCGCCCCCCACCACTCCCCTCTCCAAGCGTCCCAAAAACTGTGGGAATCCCTTCCCCACCCCATCCGGCTTCCCGACGCCGTTCATTGATCCATCAACGTATCCCTACTCCGGTGAACTATCTCACCCGCAAGCGCACCCACACACTCTGTGGGGGTTTGATAGCTCCTGGACCTCCTCATGTGCACCACCCTCCCCCCCACACTCCCTCCCACAGCTGGGGTTGGGGGGGCATCCACCCCTCTCACCCAACACCAATCTCCACCAAACTCTTCTTCCTGCCTCCCTCTCAACAAACTGTGGGGACCCCCCTCCCCCACCCACTTCCTTCTCCCGTCTCCCTCCCAAGAAAGAGTGGGGATCCCCCTCCTCCCTACCCACTTCCTTCTCCCGTCTCCCTCCCAAGAAAGAGTGGGGACCCTCCCCACTCCCTACCCACTTCCTACTCCCGTCTCCCTCTCAACAGAGAGTGGGAACCCACTCCCTACCCACTTCCTACCCCTCTCTCCCTCCCGAAAAGAACCTGCGGTGGTTGGGGGGCGGGGGGGTTGGGAAGAGTGGAGAGATTACGGTTGCGACGGGCAGTGGTGGAGGGGAGGGGAGGGGGTCACAGAGTTGACAAACGGATGGGCAGAGAGTTGTACGTGGGGGTGGGGGATGCTGACCCCATCGTGCGCGAAATTTTTTATTAAAAGGCCTCAGTGCAAAGCATGCCGTCTCTCTCTCTCTCTCTCGCTTCCTTCCTCCGGTGACGGCGAGGTGGGTGGTGGGGGGTGGTGGGTTTAGAAAATAGAACATAGAACATTACAGCGCAGTACAGGCCCTTCGGCCCTCAATGTTGCGCCGGCCAGGGGACCCTCTAACCTAAACTATTCCAATATCATCCATATGCCTATCCACCGACCATTTGAATGCCCCCAAAGTAGGCGAGTCCACAACTGCTTCAGGCAGGGCATTCCACGCCCTCACCACCCTCTGTGTAAAGAACCTGCCTCTGACATCCGTCCTATAACTACCACCTCTTAATTTAAAGTTATGTCCCCTCGTGTTGGTCATCACCATCCGAGGGAAAAGGCTCTCACTATCCACCCTATCCAATCCCTTGATCATCTTATACGCCTCAATTAGGTCACCGCGTAACCTTCTTCTCTCTAATGAAAATAACCTCAGGTCCCTCAGCTTTTCCTCATAAGGCCTTCCCACCATACCAGTCAACATCCTGGTAAACCTCCTCTGCACCTTTTCCAATGCCTCCACATCTTTCTTAAAATGCGGCGACCGGAACTGTACGCAATACTCCAAGTGCGGCCGCACCAGAGTTTTGTACAGCTGTAACATAACCTTACGGCTCCCAAATTCAATCCCTCTACCAATAAAAGCTAACACACCGTACGCCTTCTTAACAACTTTATCAACCTGGGTGCCAACTTTCAAAGAGCTTTGTAATTGTACCCCAAGATCACTCTGCTCGACAACACTATTAAGGGTCCTTCCATTAACCCTATATTTCATATGCCTGCTATTCCTACATGGGATTCGGAGTTACATATAGTTCTACGGCCTGGTAGGTAGGGATAGGATCGGCGCAAGCCGTGGGCCAAAGGGCCTGTTTGTGCTGTGGTGTTCTGTGTTCTCGGCGTTGGACAATGAATGAAATGATAAACAGGGAGAGAAGGGGGTGGGGGGTGGAGACTGACGGGAAAGAGAGCGGAGATGGAATGTTACAGATGCAGCCGCCGGGGTGGGTATATAAAGGAGGGGGGGGTGTGAAGAGAGGGTGAGGCGCGACGGGGTCAGCACACGGTTACGAAGCTCTGAGCCCAGCGCACGGCCATCTCCGCCAGGGACAACTGCAATCACCCGCGGACGGACAAACACAAGCGTCAACATGGGGAGAGAGTAAGCAACGTCCTGGGAGTGTTTGATGGGGGACAGTGTAGAGGGAGCTTTACTCTGTATCTAACCCCGTGCTGTACCTGTCCTGGGAGTGTTTGATGGGGGACAGTGTAGAGGGAGCTTTACTCTGTATCTAACCCCGTGCTGTACCTGTCCTGGGAGTGTTTGATGGGGGGACAGTGTAGAGGGAGCTTTACTCTGTATCTAACCCCGTGCTGTACCTGTCCTGGGAGTGTTTGATGTGGGGACAGTGTAGAGGGAGCTTTACTCTGTATCTAACCCCGTGCTGTACCTGTCCTGGGAGTGTTTGATGGGGGGACAGTGTAGAGGGAGCTTTACTCTGTATCTAACCCCGTGCTGTACCTGTCCTGGGAGTGTTTGATGGGGGGACAGTGTCGAGGGAGCTTCAGTCTGGATCTAAGCTGGGATTGACGCTGCTGCCAGGGGCGTGGGGGCTTTGGATGGAGTTGCAGAGGAGGTTTACCAGGATGTTGTCCTGTTACGGAGGCTCCTGGCAATGAGGAGAGATTGGGGAAACTGGTGATGTTCTCAGTGGAACAGCGGAGAAAGAGGGGAGACCTAATCGAGGGGTATAAAACTGCGAAGGCTACAGATCGGGTGGACAGAGGGAAGCCTTTTTCCAGGTCAGAGATGGCGAACGCGAGGGGGTCACGGGTTCAAGGGGAGGGGGGCCAGGTTTAACTCCGATATCAGGGGGGGTGTATTTTACACAGAGGGTGGTGGGGGGAGGGTGGGAATGCGCTGCCAAGTAGGGACACACGGGGATAATTTCAGACTTACCCAGAGAGTCACGTGAGCGGATTGGGAATGGGGGGGATGTGGATGCAAACGGATGGTCTCGTTGGACCACTGAGCAGCACAGGCTTGTAGGGCCGAAGGGCCTCTTCTCTCTGCGATACTGTTCTCTGTTCTGAGTCCACTAAGACATCGCTTCATTCCGAATGATAGATCCGTTCCGTTTTTCATCCCGGCAGGATTTTCCTCGTCCATTTGAAGTTGCTCTGTCTGGTCCTCATATTAAAACACAACGGACTTGCGGGTGAGTCAAAACACAATTCTGTCCCTGCCGAGGGAGCGCCGCACTGTGGGGAGGGTCGGTGCTGAGGGAGCGCCGCACTGTGGGGAGGGTCGGTGCTGAGGGAGCGCCACAGTGTGGGGAGGGTCGGTGCTAAGGGAGCGCCGCACTGTGGGGAGGGTTGGTGCTGAGGGAGCGCCACAGTGTGGGGAGGGTCGGTGCTGAGGGAGCGCTGCACTGTGGGGAGGGTCGATGCTGAGGGAGTGCTGCACTGTTGGGCGGTCGTGCTTACGGAGTGCTGGACTGCGGGATGGTTGGTGCGGAGGGAGTGCTGCACTGCGGGAGGGTCGGTGCTGACGGTGTGCTGCACTGTTGGGGGGTCGGTGCTGAGGGACTGCTGCACTGTTGGGGGGTCGGTGCTGAGGGAGTTCGGCACGGCGGGAGGGTCAGTGCTGAGGGAGTGCTGCACTGCGGGAGGGTCGATGCTGAGGGAGTGCTGCACTGTTGGGGGGTCGGTGCTGAGGGAGTGGTGCACTGAAGCGGGGTCGGTGCTGAGGGAGCGCCGCACTGCGGGAGGGTCGGTGCTGAAGGAGAGCTGCACTGCGGGAGGGTCAGTGCTGAGGGAGCGCCGCACTGTGGGGAGGGTCGGTGCTGAGGGAGCGCCGTACTGTGGGAGGGTCGGTGCTGAGGGATTGCCGCACTGTGGGGAGAGTCGGTTCTGAGGGAGCACCGCACTGTGGGGAGGGTCGGTGCGGAGGGACCGCCACACTGTGGGGAGTGTCAGGGCGGAGGGAGCACAGCACTGTGGGGAGAGTCGGTGCGGAGGGAGCACCGCACTGTGGGGAGTGTCAGTGCGGAGGGAGCACCGCACTGTGGGGAGTGTCAGTGCGGAGGGAGCACCGCACTGTGGGGAGTCAGTGCGAGGGAGCACCGCACGTGGGGGTCAGTGCTGAAGAGCGACACACTGTATTGTTTGTTACCAGGATATGGTCGATCCTGGAACAGTTTCTAAGAATGTTTGATTTTGTTTTATCTTAAAGCGGACCATCCTGAGTACAGTCAGAGTCTTCCTGTGAGTATTTGCAATATTTTTTATTCTGGGCTGTGTTGAGATCCTGATGTGTATCGGAATAAGTTTGGATTATGTTGGATTTACAGTCCTGAGGGAGCGCCGCACTGCAGGAGGGTCCGTGCTGAGGGAGCGCCGCACTGTGGGAGGGTCGGTGCTGAGGGAGCGCCGCACTGTGAGGAGGGTCGGTGCTGAGGGAGCGCCGCACTGTGGGAGGGTCGGTGCTGAGGGAGGCCGCACTGTGGGGAGGGTCGGTGCTGAGGGAGCGCCGCACTGTGGGAGGGTCGGTGCTGAGGGAGCGCTGCACTGTGGGAGGGTCGGTGCTGAGGGAGCGCCGCACTGTGAGGAGGGTCGGTGCTGAGGGAGCGCCGCACTGTGGGAGGGTCGGTGCTGAGGGAGCACCGCACTGTGGGGAGGGTCGGTGCTGAGGGAGCGCCGCACTGTGGGAGGTCGGTGCTGAGGGAGCGCCGCACTGTGGGGAGGGTCGGTGATGAGGGAGCACGCAAGTGGGGAGGGCCGGTGCTGAGGGAGCGCCACACTGTGGGGAGGGTCGTGCTGAGGGAGCAACACACTGTGGGAGGGTCGGTGGTGAGGGAGCAACACACTGTGGGATGGTCGGTGCTGAGGGAGCGCCGCACTGTGGGAGGGTCAGTGCTGAGGGAGCGCCACACTGTGGGAGGGTCGGTGCTGAGGGAGCACCGCACTGTGGGGAGGGTCGGTGCTGAGGGAGCGCCGCACTGTGGGGAGGGTCGGTGCTGAGGGAGCGCCGCACTGTGGGGAGGGTCGGTGCTGAGGGAGCGCCGCACTGTGGGGAGGGTCAGGGCTGAGGGAGTGCCGCACTGTGGGGAGGGTCGTTGCTGAGGGACCGACACACTGTGGGAGGGTCGGTGCTGAGGGAGCGCCGCACTGTGGGGAGGGTCGGTGCTGAGGGAGCGCCACACTGTGGGGAGGGTCGGTTGCCGGCTGAGGGGAGCGCCGCACTGTGGGGAGGGTCGGTGCTGAGGGAGCGCCGCACTGTGGGGGGGTCGGTGCTGAGGGAGAGCCACACTGTGGAAAGGGTCGGTGCTGAGTGAGTGCCGCACTGTGGGGAGGGTCAGTGCAGAGTGAGTTCAGAGGGCATCATTCCTGTGAGTATTTGCAATATTTTTTATTCTGGGCTCTGTAGAGATCCTGATGTGTATCGGAATAAGTTTGGATTATGTTGGATTTACAGTCCTGAGGGAGCTCCGCACTGCGGGAGGATCGGTGCTGAGGGAGCTCCGCACTGTCGGAGGGTCAGTGCTGAGGGAGCGCCGCACTGTGGGGAGGGTCAGTGCTGAGAGAGCGACAAACTGTGGGATGGTCGGTGCTGAGGGAGCGCCGCACTGTGGGAGGGTCGGTGCTGAGAGAGCGCCGCACTGTCTGAGTGTCGGTGCTGAGGGAGCGCCGCACTGTGGGGAGGGTCGGTGCTGAGGGAGCGCCGCACTGTGGGAGGGTCGGTGCTGAGGGAGCGCTGTACTGTGGGGAGGGTCGGTGCTGAGGGAGCGCCGCACTGTGGGGAGGGTCGGTGCTGAGAGAGCGCCGCACTGTGGGGAGGGTCAGTGCTGAGGGAGCGCTGTACTGTGGGGAGGGTCGGTGCTGAGGGAGCGCTGTACTGTGGGGAGGGTCGGTGCTGAGGGAGCGCCGCACTGTGGGGAGGGTCGGGGCTGAGGGAGCGCCGCATTGTGGAGAGGGTCGGTGCTGAGGGAGCGCCACACTGTGGGGAGGGTCGGTTCTGAGAGAGCGCTGTACTGTGGGAGTTATTCCTTAGGTTTTAGTAGTTGCAAAATATGGTTCTAACAATGTTTAATTTCAATCATTTTTGCAAACAGATCATGTTCATGGAGAGTGAGTTTGATAAGTTTGTAATTCAGGACTCTGAGAAGATGCCAAAGTTTATCGTAGTGACGGTGGATTACATTGGGTGGGTAGTTCAGAGAGAAAGGGCGGGCACTGCAGGGAGGGTCGGTGCTGAGGCAGAGCCCCACTGTGGTTTGGTCAGTGCTGATGGAGCGCCGCACTGCGGGAGGGTCAGTGATGTGGGAGCGCCGCACTGTGGGAGGGTCAGTGCTGATGGAGCGCCGCACTGTGAGGAGGCTCGGTGCTGAGTGAGCTCCGCACTGCGGAAGTGTCGGTGCTGAGGGAGCGCTGTATTGTGAGGAGGGTCGGTGCTGAGGGAGCGCCGCACTGTGAGGAGGGTCGGTGCAGAGGGAGCGCCGCACTGTGAGGAGGGTCGGTGCTGAGGGAGCGCCGCACTGTGAGGAGGGTCGGTGCTGAGGGAGCGACGCACTGTGAGGAGGGTCGGTGCTGAGGGAGCGCCACACTGTGGGACAGTCGGTGCTGAGGGCTCGCGACACTGTCTGTGTGTCATTGCTGAGGGAGCACGGGACTGTGGGAGGGTGGGTGTTGAGGGAGCTCCGCACTGTGGGAGGATTGGTGCTGAGGGAGCTCTGCACTGTGGGAGGATTGGTGCTGAGGGAGCTCCGCACTGTGAGGAGGGTCGGTGCTGAGGGAGCGCCGCACTGTGAGGAGGGTCGGTGCTGAGGGAGCGCCGCAATGTGGGGAGGGTCGGTGCTGAGGGAGCGCTGCACTGTGACAGGGTCGGGGCCGAGGGAGCGCCGCACTGTGGGAGGGTCGGAGCTGAGGGAGCGCCGCACTGTGGGAGGGTCGGTGCTGAGGGAGCGCCGCACTGTGGAAGGGTCGGTGCTGAGGGAGCGCCGCACTGTGGGAGGGTCGGTGTTGAGGGAGCGCCGCATTGTGGAAGGGTCGGTGCTGACGGAGCGCCGCACTGTGGGAGGCTCGGTGTTGAGGGAGCGCCGCACTGTGGGAGGGTCGGTGTTGAGGGAGCTCCGCACTGTGGGAGGGACAGTGCAGAGGGAGCACCGCACTGTGGGAGGGTCAGTGCTGAGGGACCACCGCACTGTGGGAGGCTCGGTGTTGAGGGAGCTCCGCACTGTGGGAGGGTCAGTGCTGAGGGAGTGCCGCACTGTGGGGAGGGTCAGTGCTGAGGGAGCGCCGCACTGTGGGAGCGTCAGTGCTGAGGGAGCGCCGCACTGTGGGAGGGTCGGTGCTGAGGGAGCGCCGCAATGTGGGGAGGGTCAGTGCTGAGGGTGCGCCGCACTGTGGGAGGGTCGGTGCTGAGGGTGCGCCGCAGTGTGGGGAGGGTCGGAGCTGAGGGAGCGCCGCAATGTGGGAGGTCAGTGCTGAGGGAGCGCCGCACCATGGGGAGGCTCGGAGCTGAGGGAGCGCCACACGGTGGGAGGGTCGGTGCAGAGTGAGCACTGCACTGTGGGAGGGTGAGTGCTGAGGGAGAGCCGTACTGTGGGAGGGTCAGTGCCGAGGGAGCACCACACTGTGGAGAGGACCGGTACAGAGGGAGTGCCGCACTGTGGGGAGGGTCGGTACTGAGGAAGCGCCACACTGTGGGGAGGGTCGGTTCTGAGGGAGCGCCGCACTGTGGGGAGGGTCAGTTCTGAGGGAGCGCCGCACTGCGGGGAGGGTCGGTTCTGAGGGAGCGCCGCACTGTGGGAGGGTCGCGTCTGAGGGAGCGCCGCACATTGAGAGGGTCGGTGCTGACGGAGCGCCGCACTGTGGGGAGGGTCAGTGCTGAGGGAGTGCCGCACTGTGGGAGGGTCAGTGCTGAGGGAGTGCCGCACTGTGGGAGGGTCGGTGCTGAGGGAGCGCTGCACTGTGTTGTTTGTTACCAGGATATGGTTGATCCTGGAACAGTTTCTCAGAATGTTTTATTTTGTTTTATCGTGAAGGGCTCACTTTGGATCCCAGAGGGCATCATTCCCGTGAGTATTTGCAATATTTTTTATTCTGGGCTCTGTAGAGATCCTGATGTGTATCGGAATAAGTTTGGATTATGTTGGATTTACAGTCCTGGTGGAGCGCCGCACATTGAGAGGGTCAGTGCTGAGGGAGCGCCGCACTGTGGAGAGGGTCGGTGCTGAGGGAGCGCCGCACTGGGGGGAGGGTCGGTGCTGAGGGAGTGCCGCACTGTGGGGAGGGTCGGTGCTGAGAGAGCGCCGCACTGTGGGAGGGTCAGTGCTGAGGGAGCGCCGCACTGTGGGGAGGGTCGGTGATGAGGGAGCGCCGCACTGTGGGAGGGTCGGTGATGAGGGAGCGCCGCACTGTGGGAGGGTCAGTGCTGAGAGAGCGCCGCACTGTGGGGGGGTCGGTGCTGAGGGAGCGCCGCACTGTGGGGAGGGTCTGTGCTGAGGGAGCGCCGCACTGTGGATGATACCTACCAGTCAATGTTGGATTTTGGATCTGATTCTCACAGGGTTTTATTTCATTCTGTTTTTAACCAGCTGATGAGGTGATTGAGGATCTCATGCACAAGGACGGTGAGTGTGTTTGCAATGTGTTGTATTCTGGCCTCTCTGGACTCACGGTATTTGGGGAATGAACGCGGACAAGTGTCGGATCTCTCTGGCTTGGTTGGTGGTGGGGGGAGCATTTTGGGGGTAGCGATCATAACTCTGCCTCCCTCACACTGGCGTTCGATAGAAATCGGAGCGAGCTTGGAAAGTTTGTCGCTGGGGTAATATGAAGGCAGGAAATTCGAGGTGTGAATTGGGAGGAGGTTTTCCCAGGGAGACGTGCGGAAGAAATGCGGCGGATTTTCAAGCAATGTTTGTTTGGCGCTCGGAGGAACAACCGTCCGTTGAGACTCGGGGGGGAGGGTTTGGTAGGTTACGGGAACTGCGGTGCATGAGAGGGAAAGCTTCCAAAAGATTCCGGGAGCTCAGAGGTGATAGTGATCTGGGAGAGTGCGTGACAAGTGGGAAGGAACTTCAGGGGGTGAAGTGAGGAGGGCCGGAAGGGATCACGAGAAGACCTTGGCGGGTAAGGTTAAGGAGAACCCCCAGGCGTTCCACAGAGACACGAAGAGCGGAAGGATGAGGCGTGAAGGGGTCGGACCTACAAAACGTGAAGGGCCAGGAGTACGGGCGGAATCAGCAGACGTGCTGAACGAATACTTTGCCTCTGTAATCACGGTGGGGAAAGAGATCTGGGAGGTTGTGATGCAGCTTTGTGGCGGAGTGCAAAGATCGAGCGTGCGGGCATTACGGAAGTGCACGTGTTGGAGCCGTTGAGGAGCATCAGGTTGGATAAGTCGCCGGGACCAGATGGGATGTACCCCAGGTTTGTGTGTGAGGCGAGGGAAGGGATTGCAGGGCACCCCCAGCGATGATCTTTGCGTTGCCGAAGGAGACGGGAAATGTTCCCGAGGATTTGTGGATCTTGTTCCCTTATTCAAGAGAGGGAATCTTAGAGATTGTGCTGGAAATTGTAGAGCGGTGGGTCTTACCTCAGTAGGTTGATGGAGAAGATCCTTAAAGGCAGGATTTGGAGAGGTCGAGGGTGATCAAAAATAGCATGGCTGTTTCAAATCTTGCCTTCCGCCCCTGGTCGAGTCCTCTGAAGATGCGGCTAAACACATTGATGAAGGAAGAGCGGTGGATGTGGTTTATATGGACTTCATTATTTCGATAAGGAACCCCATTGCCAGGCTTCTGGAGAAGGTGAGAGGGCATGGTAACCAAGGGGCTTTGACCTTGTGGATCTGGAACCAGCTTGCCCGCATTAGGCAGAGAGTGGTTGCGGATGGGTCTTGTTCTGCGTGGAGGTCGGTAATCAGTGGAGTGTCCCGGGATCTGTTCCGGGACCCCTGCTTTTCGTAAGTGACCTGGATGAAGAAGGGGAGGGATGGGTTAGTAAGTTCGCCGAAGGTCGGGCGTGTTGTGGATGGTCTGGAGGGATGTCGGAAGTTGCAGCGGGACATAGACAGGATGCAAGACTGGGCGGAGAAGTGGCAGACGGACTTCGACGCGGATAAATGGGCGGTGGTCTATTTTGGCAGGACCAATGGGACGAAGGAGTATAACATCGAGGGTAGGACTCTTGGCAGTGTCGAGGAGCAGAAGCATCTTGGGGTCTGGGTCCGTAGGACTCTTAAATCGGCCCCGCAGGTGGAGGATGTGGTCAAGAAAGCGTTCTGGCCTTCATTTTTCGAGGGATTAAGTTTAGGAGTCGGGAGGTAATGCTGCAGCCTTATAAGACCCTTGTCAGACCCCACTGAGCGCAGTTCTGGTCCCCTCACTAGAGGAAGGATGTAGAGGGTATTGAGAGAGTTCAGAGGATATTTACAAGGATGTTGCCTGGATTGGGGGGCCATACCTTATGAGGATAGGTTGAGGGGAGCTGGGTCTCTTCTCACTGGAGAGACGAAGGTTGAGAGGCGACCTGATAGAGGTTTATAAGATGTTGAGAGGAATAGATAGGGCAGAGGCTATTTCCCAGGGCTGTAATTGTCGCTACGAGAGGACACAGGGTTTAAGGTGCTGGGGACAAGTACAGAGGAAATGTTAGGGGTAAGTTTTTCACTCAGAGGTCGTGACTGAGCGGAATCGACGGTGGTGGTAGAGGGGAACTCGTCGGGGTCTTTTAAGAGACTTCTGGATGAGTACATGGGATTTAATGGGATTGAGAATTATAGACAGGCCCGGTAGGTAGGGATAGGATCGGCGCAACTTGTGGGCCGAAGGGCCTGTTTGTGCTGTAGTTTTTCTATGTTATATCCTGCTGCGTATTTGAGTAAGGGTGGATTCTGTTGATGTGTGAGTGCTGAGGGAGAGCCGCACTGTGAGAGGGTCAGAGCTGAGGGAGCACAGCACTGTGAGAGGGTCAGTGCTGAGGGAGCGCCGCACTGTGAGAGGGTCAGTGCTGAGGGAGCACCGCACTGTGAGAGGGTCAGTGCTGAGGGAGCACCGCACTGTGGGGAGGGTCAGTGCTGAGGGAGCACCGCACTGTGAGAGGGTCAGTGCTGAGGGAGCACCGCACTGTGAGAGGGTCGGTGCTGAGGGAGCGCCGCACTGTGAGAGGGTCAGTGCTGAGGGAGCACCGCACTGTGAGAGGGTCAGTGCTGAGGGACCGCCGCACTGTGGGGAGGGTCGGTGCTGAGGGAGCGCCGCACTGTGGGGAGGATCGGTGCTGAGGGAGCGCCGCACTGTGGGAGGGTCGGTGCTGAGGGAGCACCGCACTGTGGGGAGGGTCGGTGCTGAGGGAGCACCGCACTGTGGGGAGGGTTGGTGCTGAGGGAGCGCCGCACTGTGAGAGGGTCAGTGCTGAGGGAGCACCGCACTGTGAGAGGGTCAGTGCTGAGGGAGCACCGCACTGTGGGGAGGGTCAGTGCTGAGGGAGCGCCGCACTGTGGGAGGGTCGGTGCTGAGGGAGCACCGCACTGTGGGGAGGGTTGGTGCTGAGGGAGCGCCGCACTGTGGAGAGGGAGCTGAAGGACTAAATGCATTACTGATCTGTGCCTCGCTGACCTCCCTCTCTCCCTCTCTCTCCCATCCTGTTGTAGTACACTGCAGCGTTCCTGCGAACATCTCTCACGGACATTATGAATATCTCTCACACCACGATGAGGACACCTACCTTTCTGTGATCAAATATGTTTGCGACGGCCCTGTCTACTTCCTCGAGGATCCCGAGGAGGGTGGGTAACGCTGGCGTCCGGGGAGAACCATCAAAGTGCAATCGAGTTACAAAGCCGCCCCAAAAAAATCATGTAGTCCCCCTCTACAGATTGGGCTGAAATACCCTAGGGCAGCCTGTAACCTGATGTTGCTGGAGGTCGGTGATGCGGGCAGTGTTGCAATAACCAGTAAAATCCACCCAACGCTCACCGAAGTTTCGATGTCGCGCTGTTCTTATCTTTCTCTGAATGAGCTGTGTCGATTGTACACCCCCCTCCCCTCACAAATCTGTCCATCCCGATTATGGTTACAAGGTGACCAGGTTTGTGTTCGCTGGGTTAACTGAGGGAATCGCGAGCGGGGCTGAGGGCCCCCAAGCGATCGGGTTTTTGTTTTGAGAGAGTGATGGCAAGAGGGGAGGAACGCCAGCCAGGAAAGGGTGGGCATGTCGGAGAAACAGCAAAACCTGCGCGAGAAGGAACGCTGTGAGGAGTGCCCCCGGTAAATTTGACCGACCGGTTTCCAGGTCAAGTGAGGCAGCTTCAGGGCGGGGTAAACTTCTGCTCCATTTTACCGAGGACGCGACCAGGAGGAGAATATTTCTCACCCAGTGCTCTTGGCTGAAATTGAGATGGTTAGTGACCTTGCCAAGTTGGGGGATGCAGGAAAGAGTGATCATAATATTCGGCAATTTTAGACCAGGTTTGAGAGGAATTTGAGGAGATCCAAAATCAGTTGTTGTAAATCCCACACTCTGTGGCCCATCCTTCATCCCCCCACCCTCTTCCCCTCTCCCTCGTTCCACCCACCCTCTTTCCCTCTCCCTCGTTCCCCCCACCCTCTTCCCCTCTCCCTCGTTCCCCCCATCGTCTTCCCCTCTCCCTCGTTCCCCCCACCCTCTTCCCCTCATCTTCATTCTTCACCCTCTCCCTGTATCCCTCGCTCTACCCGCCCCCTCTCAGCATCTCCCTCACACACCCCGCCCTCTCCCCGTCTCCCTCACTCCACCCTCGCCTCTCCCCGTCTCCCTCACTCCCCCCGCCTCTCCCGTCTCCCTCACTCCCCCTCCGCCTCCTCCCATCTCCCTCGCTACCCCCGCCCCCGTCCCCATCTCCCTCACTGCCCCCGCCCTCCCCCATTTCCCTCACTCTCCCCTTGCCCTCTCCCCATCTCCCTCGCTCCCCCTGCTGTCTGCCCAACTCCCTCACTCCTCCCTGCCCTCTCCCCGTCTCCCTCGCTGCTCCCACCCTCTCCCCATTTCCCTCGCGACCCCCACCATCTCCCCATCTCCCTCGCTCCCCCGCTCCCTCCCCATCTCCTTCACTCTCCCCTCGCCCTCTCCCTGTCTCCCTCGCTCCCCCTGCCCCTCTCTCCCATCTCCCTCGTTGCTCTCCCAGCCCCGGGTGGGGTGGGGTGGGGTGGGTGAAGGGGTTAGAACGATGAAGTAGAGTCGGAGGGGTAGACGGGGAGTGGGGGTGTGACACTGCGATGCTCTGGGGAAATGCGGCTAATGATCCGGGATTTGTTCTAATTCTGTCTCTGTCTCTCTCCCTCTCTCTGTCTCCCCCGATTCCCTCCAGCCGTGTACGTTTGCACGGAAAACAACAAGTGGAAGAACGCAAAATTGAAGTACCATTTACCAGAATGTCACAAAGGTAAAACGGACACAGAAATTTCAGGAACACACAGTCTCCCGATCGCCCTCGGTTAGACCCACACTCGGAGCACAGTTCCCATCTCCCGATCGCCCTCGGTTAGACCCACACTCGGAGCACAGTTCCCGTCTCCCTGTCCCCCTCAGTTAGACCCACAATCGGAGCACAGTTCCCATCTCCCTATCGCCCTCGGTTAGACCCACACTCGGAGCACAGTTCCCGTCTCCCTATCCCCCTCGGTTAGACCCACACTCGGAGCACAGTTCCCGTCTCCCTATCCCCCTCGGTTAGACCCACAATCGGAGCACAGTTCCCATCTCCCTATCCCCCTCGGTTAGACTCACACTGGGAGCACAGTTCCCGTCTCCCTGTCCCCCTCGGTTAGACTCACAATCGGAGCACAGTTCCCGTCTCCCTATCCCCCTTGGTTAGACCCACACTCGGAGCACAGTTCCCCTCTCCCTATAACCCTCGGTTAGACCCACACTCGGAGCACAGTTCCCATCTCCCTATCCCCCTCGGTTAGACCCACACTCGGAGCACAGTTCCCGTCTCCCTATCCCCCTCGGTTAGACCCACACTCGGAGCACAGTTCCCGTCTCCCTATCCCCCTCGGTTAGACCCACACTCGGAGCACAGTTCCCATCTCCCTATCCCCCTCGGTTAGACCCACACTCGGAGCACAGTTCCCGTCTCCCTATCCCCCTCGGTTAGACCCACACTCGGAGCACAGTTCCCGTCTCCCTGTCCCCCTCGGTTAGACCCACACTCGGAGCACAGTTCCCGTCTCCCTATCCCCCTCGGTTAGACCCACACTCGGAGCACAGTTCCCGTCTCCCTATCCCCCTCGGTTAGACCCACACTCGGAGCACAGTTCCCGTCTCCCTATCCCCCTCGGTTAGACCCACACTCGGAGCACAGTTCCCGTCTCCCTATCCCCCTCGGTTAGACCCACACTCGGAGCACAGTTCCCGTCTCCCTATCCCCCTCGGTTAGACCCACACTCGGAGCACAGTTCCCGTCTCCCTATCCCCCTCGGTTAGACCCACACTCGGAGCACAGTTCCCGTCTCCCTATCCCCCTCGGTTAGACCCACACTCGGAGCACAGTTCCCGTCTCCCTGTCCCGACTGACAACAAACATTGAAACATTACATGGGGAGCGGCGAGATTGTGGGGCTGGGATTAAAATTCTCTGAAGCAACGTCCACTTGAAGGGGAGAGCAGGAATTGGAAGGGCAGAAGGGTCTGTTTGAATCCTACGTTGGTTCGATCTCATTTCCCCAGACTGAGGAATTCTTTTTCCCTGACTTTCTGTCTCTTAGTCTCGTGTGGAGTTCCGGCGGATATCGAACACGGGCATTTTGAATATGTGACCACACACGGGGTGACTTCCTACCTGTCTGCAATCAAATATACCTGTGACGCAAACTATCACGAGAGAGACTTCAGCGATGAGGGTGGGTTCTGTAAATCTGTACACAGACAGTGCTGAGTGAGCGCCGCACTGTGGGGAGGGTCGGTGCAGAGTGAGCGCCGCACTGTGGGGAGGGTCGGTGCTGAGTGAGCGCCGCACTGTGGGGAGGGTCAGTGCTGAGGGAGCGCCGCACTGTGGGAGGGTCGGTGCTAAGGGAGCGCCGCACCGCGGGAGGGTCAGTGCTGAGGGAGTGCCACACTGTGGGAGGGTCGGTGCTCAGGGAGTGCCGCACCCTGGGACGGTCGGTGCTGAGGGAGCGCCGCACTGTGGGACGGTCGGCGCTGAAGGAGTGCCGCACCGCGGGAGGGTCGGTGCTGAGGGAGCGCAGCACTGTGGGGAGGGTCGGTGCTGAGGGAGCACCGCACTGTGGGGAGGGTCGGTGCTGAGGGAGCACCGCACTGTGGGGAGGGTGAGTGTTGAGTGGGTGATGGTCTCTGGGGGCAGTGTGGGTGTTTCTGGGGGCTGATTTAAGTTCCCGTGCTGCGTTCTAACCCATGTTGTGCTGTTTAGGTGTTTATGTGTGTACTATCGAGGGTAAATGGAGAAATACTGATTTGGATGACCACGTTCCCACATGTGAACCAGGTACAGAATCATGTTCACTCCGTCTGCTTTCCATCAGAGAGCCCTGTTAAACACAGAGTCTCTCTCTCGCTCGCTCGCTCTCTCTGTCTGTCTCTCTCTCTCTGTCTCTCTCTGCCTATCTCTCTTTCTCTCTGTCTCTTTCTCTCTCTGTCTCTCTCCCCCACACTCTCTCTCTCTCTCTGCCCCTGTGTCTCTCCCTGTCTCCCTCTCTCTGTCTCTCTCTCTCTCTCTGTCTCTCTCACTGTCTCTGTCTCTCTCTCTATCTCTCTGTCTCTCTCTCTGTCTGTCTCTCTCCTCTGTCTGTCTCTCTCTCTCCATCTCTCTTTCTCTCTCTCTCTCTCTCTTTCTCTGTTTGTCTCTCTCTCTCCCTCTACCTCTCTCCCTCTGTCTCTCTCTGTCTGTCTGTCTCTCTCTGTCTCTCTCACTGTCTCTCTCCATCTCTCTGTCTCTCTCTTTCTCTCTCTCTCTCTGTCTCCTTCTCTCCCTCTGTCTCTGTCTCTCTATCTCTCTCTCTCTCTCTCTCTCTCTCTCTCTTGGTGAGGGATCAGTCTGATGTTCTCTCTCTCTCTCTTGGTGAGGGATCAGTCTGATGTTCTCTCTCTCTCTCTCTCTCTCGGTGAGGGATCAGTCTGATGTTCTCTCTCTCTCTCTCTCTCTCTCTCTCGGTGAGGGATCAGTCAGATGTTCTCTCTCTCTCTCTCTCTCTCTCTCTAGTTGAGTGCGGACGTCCCGTGGTTCACTTGGAAACTCACCAGCGGGTGGTGGGTGGCCAGATGGTGATCAACGGTGCCTCCCCCTGGAGCATGCTGCTGCGCGGGAACGACGGCGAGATTATCGACGGTGCCCTGATTGACCACCAGTGGATGCTGACCAGTGCCCACGCCCTGGAGGGCGAGGGGCGCCAGGAGGCCGACATCAAGGCCAACTTCCACGCCTACGTGGGCATCGAGGATGCGCGAGAGATGGACAGTGCCCACGAGGTGCACATCGAAAGCATCTTCTACCACTCGCGCCCCAAGGATGCCGTGGTCTACCGCAGCGACCTGGCGCTGGTCAAGCTCCAGGAGAACATCACTTTCTCCAACCACATCATGCCCATCTGCCTGCCCGCCCACCAGCTGGTCTCCCAGGGCAAGGTGGGCCACCTGGCGGGCTGGGGGGTGGGCGCCGATCTGGTGCCCGCCACCCACCTGCTCTACGTGGAGCTGGGGGTGGGCAACACCAGCGGGTGCCTTCACCAGCTGCTGGCCGGGCACCCGGGGCTCTTCGCCGAGGGGGCGCCCGACCTCTTCTGCACGGAGCGCACGGCGCTGGGCGAGAACGTGTGCCGGGGGGACCGAGGCGCTCCCTTTGTGCTGGAGGAGGCGGGCGTGGAGTACGCGGCCGGAGTCCTCTCCTACGACGAGGCCTGCCGTGCCCAGACCTACGCCGTCTACACCAACGTCTTTGACTATGTGGATTGGATCAAGGAGGTCATCGCCAACCATTGAGATTGTGGCGGATGTGAGGGCCCTGGGGGAGGGAGTAAGGGGAGGGGAGGTGAGGCGGTGCGTGTTGGGGAGGGTGCTTCCAGCACTTCCCTGGCCCCCCCAACCCACCCTGGTTTCCCAACCCCTCCCCTCCCAATCCTTCCATTCCCAAGAACCCCCCCCCGCCGCCAACCTTCATCCAAACCCCAATCTTTGGCCCATCTTGTTACGGAGTGGCTAACTCTCAGTTGTCCCCTCCCCGAAACCGCCTCCACATCCTGACTTGTCTCCCCCCACCTTCCTCCAAAGATCACCCCCCCCCACAATCATGGGACCCCCTTCACCTTCCCCTCTACGCCAACCCAAACCTCCCCCCAACTCTCCAATCCCTCACACGCAAGAGAGTTCTTTGGCCCATTCCCGCGTGGGTGGGATTCATTCCACACGCTCCTTCCCCCCACCCCCCAACCTTTCGCACAACCGTGGGACCCATCCAACCGAAACCGCGCCCCCTACCACTCCCCTCTCCAAGCGTCCCAAAAACTGTGGGAATCCCTTCCCCACCCCATCCGGCTTCCCGACGCCGTTCATTGATCCATCAACGTATCCCTACCCTGGTGAACTATCTCACCCGCAAGCGCACCCACACACTCTGTGGGGGTTTGATAGCTCCTGGACCTCCTCGTGTGCACCACACCCCCCCCACACTCCCTCCCACAGCTGGGGTTGGGGGGGTATCCACCCCTCTCACCCAACACCAATCTCCACCAAAATCTTCTTCCTGCCTCCCTCTCAACAAACTGTGGGGACCCCCCTCCCCCACCCACTTCCTACTCCCCTCTCCCTCCCAAGAAAGAGTGGGGACCCTCCCCACTTCCTACCCATCTCCCTCTCAACAGAGAGTGGGGACCCACTCCCTACCCACTTCCTAACCCTCTCTCCCTCCCGAAAAGAACCTGTGGTGGCGGGGGGTGGGGGGGAAGAGTGGAGACATTACGGTTGCGAGGGGCAGTGGTGGAGGGGAGGGGAGGGGGACACAGAGTTGACAAGCGGACGGGCAGAGAGTTGTACGTGGGGGTGGGGGGTGCTGACCCCATCATGCGGGAAATGTTTTAATAAAAGTCCTCAGTGCAAAGCATGCCGTCTCTCTCTCTCTCTCTCGCTTCCTTCCTCCGGTGACGGCGAGGTGGGGGGTTGGGGGGTGGTGGGTTTAGAAAATAGAACATAGAACATTACAGCGCAGTACAGGCCCTTCGGCCCTCGATGTTGCCCCGGCCAGTGGACCCTCTAACCTAAACTATTCCAATATCATCCATGTGCCTATCCACCGAACATTTGAACGCCCCCAAAGTAGGCGAGTCCACAACTGCTGCAGGCAGGGCATTCCACGCTCTCACCACCCTCTGTGTGAAGAACCTGCCTCTGACATCCGTCCTATAACTACCACCTCTTAATTTAAAGTTATGTCCCCTCGTGTTGGTCATCACCATCCGAGGAAAAAGGCTCTCACTATCCACCCTATCCAATCCCTTGATCATCTTATACGCCTCAATTAGGTCACCGCGTAACCTTCTTCTCTCTAATGAAAATAACCTCAGGTCCCTCAGCCTTTCCTCATAAGGCCTTCCCACCATACCAGGCAACATCCTGGTAAACCTCCTCTGCACCCTTTCCAATGCTTCCACATCTTTCTTATAATGCGGCGACCAGAACTGTACGCAATACTCCAAGTGCGGCCGCACCAGAGTTTTGTACAGTTGTAACATAACCTCACGGCTCCTAAATTCAATCCCTCTACCAATAAAAGCTAACACACCGTACGCCTTCTTAACAACTTTATCAACCTGGGTGCCAACTTTCAAAGAGCTTTGTACTTGTACCCCAAGATCCCTCTGCTCGACAACACTATTAAGGGTCCTTCCATTAACCCTATATTTCATATGCCTGTTATTCCTACATGGGATTCGGAGTTACATATAGTTCTATGGCCTGGTAGGTAGGGATAGGATCGGCGCAAGCCGTGGGCCAAAGGGCCTGTTTGTGCTGTGGTGTTCTGTGTTCTCGGCGTTGGACAATGAATGAAATGATAAACAGAGGGTGGCGGGGGGTGGAGACTGACGGGAAAGAGAGCGGAGCAGGGGGGGTGGAGACTGATGGGAAAGAGAGCGGAGCAGGGGGGGTGGCGGGGGGGTGGAGACTGACGGGAAAGAGAGCGGAGATGGAAAGTTACAGACGCAGCCGCCGGGGTGGGTATATAAAGGAGGGGGGGGTGTGAAGAGAGGGTGAGGCGCGACGGGGTCAGCACACGGTTACGAAGCTCTGAGCCCAGCGCACGGCCATCTCCGCCAGGGACAACTGCAATCACCCACGGACGGACAAACACAAGCGTCAACATGGGGAGAGAGTAAGCAACGGGGAGCTTTACTCTGTATCTAACCCCGTGCTGTACCTGTCCTGGGAGTGTTTGATGGGGGGACAGTGTAGAGGGAGCTTTACTCTGTATCTAACCCCGTGCTGTACCTGTCCTGGGAGTGTTTGATGGGGGGACAGTGTCGAGGGAGCTTCAGTCTGGATCTAAGCTGGGATTGACGCTGCTGCCAGGGGCGTGGGGGCTTTGGATGGAGTTGCAGAGGAGGGTAACAACGATGTTGTCCTGTTACGGAGGCTCCTGGCAATGAGGAGGGATTGGGAAACTGGTGATGTTCTCAGTGGAACAGCGGAGAAAGAGGGGAGATCTAATCGAGGTGTTTAAAACTGCGAAGGCTACAGATCGGGTGGACAGTGGGAAGCCTTTTTCCAGGTCAGAGATGGTGAACGCGAGGGGGTCACGGGTTCAAGGGGAGGGGGCCAGGTTTAACTCCGATATCAGGGGGGGTGTATTTTACACAGAGGGTGGTGGGGGGAGGGTGGGAATGCGCTGCCAAGTAGGGACACACGGGGATAATTTCAGACTTACCCAGAGAGTCACGTGAGCGGATTGGGAATGGGGGGGATGTGGATGCAAACGGATGGTCTCGTTGGACCACTGAGCAGCACAGGCTTGTAGGGCCGAAGGGCCTCTTCTCTCTGCGATACTGTTCTCTGTTCTGAGTCCACTAAGACATCGCTTCATTCCGAATGATAGATCCGTTCCGTTTTTCATCCCGGCAGGATTTTCCTCGTCCGTTTGATGTTGCTCTGTCTGGTCCTCATATTAAAACACAACGGACTTGCGGGTGAGTCAAAACACAATTCTGTCCCTGCCGAGGGAGCGCCGCACTGTGGGGAGGGTCGGTGCTGAGGGAGTGCCGCACTGTTGGGAGGGTCGGTGCTGAGGGAGCGCCGCACTGTGGGGAGGGTCGGTGCTGAGGGAGCGCCGCACTGTGGGGAGGGTCGGTGCTGAGGGAGCGCCGCACTGTGGGGAGGGTCGGTGCTGAGGGAGCGCCGCACTGTGGGGAGGGTCGGTGCTGAGGGAGCGCCGCACTGTGGGGGGGTCGTGCTGAGGGAGTGCTGCACTGGGGGAGGGTCGGTGCTGAGGGAGTGCTGCACTGTGGGGAGGGTCGGTGCTGAGGGAGTGCTGCACTGTGGGGGGGTCGGTGCTGAGGGAGTGCTGCACTGTGGGGGGGTCGGTGCTGAGGGAGTTCCGCACGCGGGAGGGTCAGTGCTGAGGGAGTGCTGCACTGCGGGAGGGTCGATGCTGAGGGAGTGCTGCACTGTTGGGGGGTCGGTGCTGAGGGAGTGGTGCACTGAAGCGGGGTCGGTGCTGAGGGAGTGCTGCACTGTAGGGGGGTCGGTGCTGAGGGAGCGCCGCACTGCGGGAGGGTCGGTGCTGAGGGAGCGCTGCACTGCGGGAGGGTCAGTGCTGAGGGAGCGCCGCACTGTGGGAGGGTCGGTGCTGAGGGAGCGCCGCACTGTGGGGAGGGTCGGTGCTGAGGGAGCGCCGCACTGTGGGGAGGGTCGGTGCTGAGGGAGCGCCGCACTGTGGGGAGGGTTGGTGCTGAGGGAGTGCCGCACTGTGGGAGGGTCGGTGCTGTGGGAGGGTTGGTGCTGAGGGAGGGTCGGTGCTGAGGGACGCTGCACTGTGGGGAGGGTCAGTGCTGAGAGAGCGCCGCACTGTGGGAGGTTCGGTGCCGTCAGAGTGCCGCACTGTGGGGAGGGTCGGTGCCGTGGGAGCGCCGCACTGTGGATGATACCTACCAGTCAATGTTGGATTTTGGATCTGATTCTCACAGGGTTTTATTTCATTCTGTTTTTAACCAGCTGATGATGTGATTGAGGATCTCATGCACAAGGACGGTGAGTGTGTTTGCAATGTGTTGTATTCTGGCCTCTCTGGACTCTCGGTATTTGGGGAATGAACGTGGACAAGTGTCGGATCTCTCTGGCTTGGGTGGTTTTGGAGGGAGCATTTTGGGGATAGCGATCATAACTCTGCCTCCCTCACACTGGCGTTCGACAGAAATCGGAGCGAGCTTGGGAAGTTTGTAGCTGGGGTAATACGAAGGCAGGAAATTCGAGGTGTGAATTGCGAGGAGGTTTTCCCAGGGAGACATAGAACATAGAACAATACAGCACAGAACAGGCCCTTCGGCCTTCGATGTTGTGCCGACCAAAATAAAAAGCAATGCCCCTCCTAACTAAACCATTCCCTTCTCTTCCATATACTTATCAACTAACCTCTTAAACGCCACCAAACTTGGCGCATCTACAACAGCTGCAGGCAGGGCATTCCACTCCCTAATCACTCTTTGAGTAAAGAACCTACCTCTGATATCCGTCCTATAACTCATACCCCTTAATTTAAAGCTGTGTCCCCTCGTGCTAGCTTTCTCCATCCTAGGAAAAAGGCTATCACTGTCCACCCTATCTAAACCTCTAATCATCTTATATGTTTCAATAAGATCCCCTCTTAGCCGCCTCCTTTCTAACGAAAACAACCTCAAATCCTTCAACCTCTCTTCATAGGACCTGCCCTCCATACCAGGCAACATCCTAGTAAACCTCCTCTGTACCCTCTCCAATGCCTCCACATCTTTCTTATAATGTGGCGACCAGAACTGCACACAATACTCCAAGTGCGGCCGCACTAGAGTTTTGTACAGTTGCAACATGATGCTGCGGCTCCTAAATTCAATCCCCCTACCAATAAAAGCTAAGACTCCATATGCCTTCTTAACAACTTTATCCACTTGACTGCCTACTTTCAGGGATCTATTGACACATACACCAAGATCCTTCTGTTCCTCAACACTATTAAGAGCCCTACCATTAGCCCTATACTCTACAAAGTATAGAGACGTGCGGAAGAAATGCGGCGGATTTTCAAGGAATGTTTGTCTGGTGCTTGGAGGAACAACCATCCGTTGAGACTCGGTGGGGGGTGGGTTTGGTAGGTTACGGGAACTGCGGTGCACGAGAGGGAAAGCTTCCAAAAGATTCCGGGAGCTCAGAGGCGTTAGTGATCTGGGAGAGTGCGCGACTAGCGGGAAGGAACTTCAGGGGGTGAAGTGAGGAGGGCCGGAAGGGATCACGAGAAGACCTTGGCGGGTAAGGTTAAGGAGAACCCCCAGGCGTTCCACAGAGACACGAAGAGCGGAAGGATGAGGCGTG
>JAGIQG010000449.1:0-29948 GCA_024679065.1 Sphyrna mokarran
AAAACGCAGAATGGTTGAGCAGAAACTGATAGCCAAACTCCACACAAATGAGAACAGCTTCAACCAGAATCTTGGGTTCATGAAATACAACTTGTAACCCCTGCCATTTGGCCTGGCCTTGCAAAATCCTACTAACTATCCTGGTTTGAGACAATTCACACTGTCATTGTTCTCCACTCCACTTAATCTCACAGTTACTGCTTCTGAGTGAAAACTGCCTCCTCTTCACTGGAGAATTACTGCTTAATTCAATGAAAGTGTTTTCTTGTCATTGAGCTGGAGATTTGGACCCAGATCAGCGAGATATTTGTGTCAGTAGAAAGAATAAATTTTCCCCCATTAACAGCCAGATTTTAACCCGCATCTGCATTTTATACCATGGGCGCTTTGTAGTCTATCACTCTCTCCCTGTCTCTGTCTTGTTCTTAACGTGTGACATTTCCAATCCAGATGCAAATGAGGAAATCTTCTTGATATTGATTCTGATAGACCTGAAAGCAACATAAGGTTGTTATACAGCAATAGATCTATATTCCGAGACCAGGAATCGAACCCGGGCCGCGGCGTGAAAGCGCTGAATCCTAACCACTAGACCACCAGGGAAGCTGATACAAGTTCTTTAAAATATTAATTTATCCATGAACCACTGCTTTTTATTTCGGACTTACTATTCAGTAGATAAATGTTTCTCCTTCAAATTGTCATCTTTATTTCACACACAAGTGACTGTATCAGCCAATGAAAGCAGTGATTCCTCTTAGAGGGAACATGAAATGGACAGGGAGGTGAAATAATCCCGCAAACTGCTCATGTGACACTTTCAATTTCCAAAACCCACCAAACCCAGCACTGTGGTTTCTGTGAAACTTACAAGTTAAAACTTAGCAGGCTTTCATCAGGAGGGTAACGGGCACAGGTCATTTACCAAATGCTATCATGCCGCTTCTCTTCCTGTTTGTGTCGCTGCCTCTCTTCCAGCTCCCTCTGGCTGTTCAGCTCCCAGAGTCAATCAGCTGCTTGATACACACATAGATAGTTAGTGAACCCGAGCTTTACCTGGAAAGTAGGGAAAGCGAATGTATGGCACACGGCATTAAGAGGAGATGGAGTTTTGAGATGACAGTACAAAGAAATAAAAAATCTCATCTTCCAAATCCAGTTACTGAATACGGATCGCTGTCACGCTCTCTTTCCAGCCTTGAGCACAGGGTTAAGTATTTGAAGCCGTGCTACAGTTATTTGGGGTTTTGGTGAGACCACATTTGGAACAGTGTGTGCAGTTTGAATCTCGGCATTTTAGACAAAACAATAAAAACAAAATCTTAGAATGCTGAAATCTGAATCGAAAACCAGAAAACGCTGGAAAATCTCAACGGCTTTAAAGGGAACGAATAGATAGCATTTAAAATTCGAGGCATTTTTCTTCTTGATCTGGGAATCTAAAATACGGGGACACAATCACAGGATAAGGCGTTGATGATTTAAGACGGCAATGAGGAGAAATTGTTTCATTCAAAGGCTCTGGAATCTTGGGAATTCTCTACTCCAGAGGGTTCTGATGCTCCATCATTGAACACATTTCAGTTTGGGTCAGACAGATTTATGATCTATCCGGAATGAATGGAAGCAGGGATATGGAATTGGAACAAATGCTCAGCCACAAGTCCATGTTCCGATTGTAATTGGTAATTTTAATGGTATAATGCAAGCATGTATATAATGCTATACGTAAGATGTATGAAGTCAATTGTCATTAAACAATGATAGTAAAACCAGATAACAGTAGAGCCGGGAACAATTGACAGTTTTTATTTATATTATCGCCTACGGACTCGTTGCCAACCCGCAACTTGTTTGCCTGTGAATGCTGATGGTGAGAAAATAGTAAGACCACGTCCCTAGGTGGTCTCGAACCACCAACCTGTCGGTTAACAGCCGAACGCGCTGACCAATTGCGCCACAGAGACTGAGACAGCAGCAATTAAATATATTCTAAACCAGTTTGTGACTAATGATCAAATTCTATTTCTGAAAACCTGTTCCAGAACTGCAGCATGACCGCACTGTTTACAATTCTATACAAGTCTCTTTAGTTCCTTTGATCCGGCAGCGCTGCTGTAGTGTGTGGGTTATTCCCTTTCTCCTTTGAACGGGCAGGTAAAATGAATCCATGTCTCACAGGGAGGAATTCAGCGGGAGGGAAGGGAACTGACCACCTGTATCCCAGCGATCCAATACTTTCCACTCAATCATCAATAACACCATTCACAGCGGCACCTCCATCCAAAAATTGTGATCCATTTCCCTCAGGATTTGTTCCAAATTTAATATTTCCCTTGTATTTATCTCCCCATTTTGACATAAGATTCGCTTCAATATACAATACAAATGGAATTACAAACCTGAGACTAACCGTGGGAATCAAGTCTCTGGATAACACAAATTCCATGGTGCTCATTTCCAGATTCACAACACTCAGCTTTTCAACCAAATGGAGGAATTTATCACTGAAACGTTTTGGAAAGTTGGTGTGAATTTTATTTGTGAATCACTCAGGTGTTGTGTAAATGTTACTTGAAGGTTCAGTGAGCCGGATATAATCTATCAGCGTTTTGCTGAGCTTGTGTTGGGTGTATGGGGAGGTTTGAACGGGGTTGGACCTTGTGTCCCAGGGATGGGCAGTAACCCGCTGATTGAAGCTGCATTCGCCGCTTTCTGCTGGCGATTGGAGACTGCGGGATATAATCCTGCTGCTTCTCCCTGTCTCACTCACTGTTGAGCCTGGGAAAAGAGAATCATTGATGGGTTTGTTTCCCCGTCTGAAATATGGCCTCGAATAACGGTTATTAACGGAAGTAATGCTGGTTAGACCTTTTAGATCATTTCCAAATTAAAGAAGGGTTCCGCCGAGATTTGAAGTTGGATCGCTGGATGCAGAGTCCAGAGTGCTCATCATTACACCACAGAATCCAACACACGGAGGCAGACTGTAAATCGTCATTCAATGTTTGCGCCATTATGAACTTCAGGGGGAAATATCAGTCCCAATGCACGATCCAGTCTATTACCCACACCAAGTCATATTTACATTGCCCTTGCTGGTCCCTCCTGTAAAAATGAGTAGGCTACTTTCAACTGCATTACATTTCACTGTAACTGACTATATTCAAAGAACAATGTCAGCTTCGAACTGATGTAGACCTTACTGCGGTAAATCTACTGAACAACATCAGCTTTTCACAGCTCTACTTTCATCACACTGGAAGCCAATGTGAAAATATACACAATTTCAAATCATAACAGATAAGAAGGAGTGTGTGAGTGCGGATAATTGGCGTTGTGCACATTCCTGTAATCAGTATCTGGGAAAATCAGGCATATGGGATCCTGGCGGTCTTGTGGTTAGGAATCGGCGCTTTCAGTTTCGCAGGCTGCATTTGATACATTCAGATTGAATGATTTTTTAATAAACAAATTAGCATTACTTCCGGATCCAAAGCAGCTCTGCCAGAATGGGTGGAGTGCACTTTTGCTTCCGGGTTGGAAATGTCACATGTGCATCAGGTCAAGAACAAACACAGACAGTGAAAGACAGTGATATGGTGCAAAGCGCTTCCGATAGAGATTGTGGTACAAGGTAAAATCTGGATGGTAACGGGTCAAGTTTAACAGTTTGCATTGACAGAAATATCACTCATTTCTGAATAAAATTCTAGGGCTAGCTGACAAGAAAACTTCTCCATAAATGGAACACTAAACTATTTGACCTTGACTGATTGCAAACAGTTTCCATTTAGAAAACAGTAACTGTGAGATTGACAAAGCAGAATGGAGAAAGTCTCAGTTTGAGAGGCAGCACTGCCGTAGGAATGGAGAGCTGGAGTTCACCCAGAAAAGCAACAAAGTTTAAAAATAACGGGTTTTAAAAACTTCAGCGGGAATCTCAACCTTAAAAAAACACTTGACTTGTCCATGAAGGATTGGCAAGTGAAAGACAGAATCGTGTCTTACTGTGCACTACACTGGGAGCCACAGTGAATGAGGTTCCCGCCAGCCTCACACAAACTCTGACATATGTTGAGAATCAATGATTCATTGTCAGGACAACACATGGGGTTAAACATCAGAGAAAATTTACCCATAGTGTACGTGCCAATACAGTCCCGTTTGAGTGCTTTCCCTCACTGAAGTTAGAGGATTGTCACTGTTGCGAAATTTGACACAGTTATATTTCCCCGATCCCATTCACACAAACCCGCAGATCTCGCAGATGAACAATGTCATCATTCGGTACTTTAAATGTTCCAGATCTTTTAACTGTCTTACAGATCACACCTTTCAAAAGTGATCAAATATCAAAGGCAGGTTCGAAGTTGTTACATGTTGATTTCGCTGGGTTGAAATTATTGACTGTAACATGTGTACCTTATAAACAAAAAAAATCACTTGCAAACAATTGAGGTGACAATATTGGATGGATATTTTGCTGGAAATTAAAACCCAGAAATGCTGATGCGTGAGCTTTGTTTTTTCAACGATTTCGACTTTCACTCGCGGTGTTAGAACTGCTTTGTAGAAAGATAAACAATTTTTATTTTGTCTTTCCCTGACCTGCGCGAAAGAAAAAAATGTTTTTTGCTGTACACTAATGTGACAATAATAAGTCAAATCAAATCAAATCATTTTCATTTCTCCTGACTTCCACACCATTCTGATGTTAAATTTCCTCTCTCCTAAGTTTCACTCGTTCCAAACTCCCACTTTTTTTCATTTTTTTCCTGTTGTAATGAAAGGTCGTGGACGTAAAAGATGAACTTTGTTTCCCTGTCGACAAATTCTGTTTGAATTCCTAAGTTTCTGCAGCATCTTCCACCTTTGCTGATGTTACCTAATCGACTTTGACCCTGTTGGAATTACCATAAGGCCCTGATATTCCAGATCCAGAACTGCTTTTGTTTCTACAAAAATATACTTCATTTGTAAAATATCTGGAAGATTACAAACATTTCAAAGTGGCCATCACACAAAGTGCAATACTGCTCAGTTTCTCTATGTATGTTATTTTGCACTGTAAGGTGCATCTATTCAGTCAAATAAACATTGCAGACATTGCAAAATAGAACATAGAACATAACAGCACAGAATAGGCCCTTCGGCCTTCGATGTTGCGCCGACCAATATAAAAAGCAATGCCCCTCCAAACGAAGTAAGAATTTAGCAACACCAATTATTAATCCAACCGATTTATTTGATAGTAAAAAAGCGAGCTTTCAACACTCCCGTGTCTTCCTCAGGCAAGTGCAGTGCTCTCAGTGTTCTCCAAACTAAACCATTCCCTTCTCTTCCATATACTTATCAACTAACCTCTTAAACGCCACCAAACTTGGCGCATCTACAATTGCTGCAGGCAGGGCATTCCACTCTCGAACCACCCTTTGGGTAAAGAACCTACCTCTGATATCCATCCTATAACTATCACCCCTTAATTTAAAGCTGTGTCCCCTCGTGCTAGCTTTTTCCATCCTAGGAAAAAGGCTTTCACTGTCCACCCTATCTAAACCTCTAATCATCTTTTATGTTTCAATAAGGTCTCCTCTTAGCCGCCTCCTTTCTAACGAAAACAACCTCAAATCCCTCAGCGTCTCTTCATAAGACCTGCCCTCCATACCAGGCAACATCCTGGTAAACCTCCTCTGTACCCTCTCCAATGCCTCCACATCTTTCTTATAATGTGGGGACCAGAACTGCACACAATACTCCAAGTGCGGCCGCACTAGAGTTTTGTACAGTTGCAACATGATGTTGCAGCTCCGAAATTCAATCCCCCTACCAATAAAAGCTAAGACTCCATATGCCTTCTTAACAACCTTCTCGACTTGATTTGACTTAAAATGGTCATTATCAACGGTACAAAAGCACTTCAGTTCTTTACACTCTATTGTCGATGATGGTGACAGCCTCCGAGTCTGTTTTCCCTCTTCTAGGTGGTAGTTACTGTCCCTACCATTCACACACTCTTCTTGGTGGCTTTTCCCTGAAAAGATTCCTTTATTTGTAAAATATATGGAACGATATTCTAAACAAAATGGCCATCGCACAATGTACACTGATTTCAAGTGGTCTACATAGATCAAGAAGCATTCTGAGATGTTTCAGTCCAATTATGATACATGTAATGCGCACCATGTACATTCAATGTGAATCATAAGGCCGGAGGTGTTCTGTACCTTCCTCTACTCCTCAATCCACTATGGCTGAAAGACCTGAGACAGCAACCTTCCGCCTTTACATGTCTCTGATGGATGCCCAAAGTTTTCGTATATTGTCAGCACATAGTCCTGGAACTTGGAATGTGTCATCTACAATATTCTGTCGGGGACAACACTTTACACTGGGGAAGCTCCTTCCAAGCATTCATTTCACCTTGCCGACTCTATTGTTCCATGGTTTATCTATTTCTCTTTGTCAAAGCAGGAAACAATTACAACTCTCCCGTGCTCTGGCACCACACCCATATCCAAGGAGGATTCAAATATTGTGGTCAGTACTAATTCCATCATTCCCGTCTTCAGCATTTATGTACATCCCACCCATACAGAGTAAGTCATTGAGTTTGTTGTGATACGACATGTCTTGTATTGAAAGGAGTTAACTGAACTTGTTTGTTCAGTGAATGAAATTAATGTCACCCTCCATGGATCCCAACTGCGTCACTAGAGAGTTTCTCCCTTCTATTAATAAAGGACTATTTTGAATGGAAGCATAAACTCTAGCAGTCAAGCTCGAGTGAGAAGGAGTTCAGAAACTGAGAATAGATTGGGATGTTGCAAAATGGATCAGGATCTGAGAACAATAGATTGGAATCTTCCAACAATCGATGAAGGTTTCTTCTTGAACATTGTCGAGTCAATTGACATTGAGAAACCTTTGAATTTCCAGATCAAGGATGTACTGGTACGGATTCAAGAGGCGTATTATCCCATTCTGGCTATTGTTGGTGTCCCTGGTGAGTTTTTCTATCCATTTTTTTAAAATTGCATAAACCATATTGAAGTGTATTTTTCTTCTGGGTGTCTTCATTTTGAAAAAAAAAGAATTCATCCTCTTCAGCTAGTCACTAATTCCATTACCAATGTGGTGGCCCTTACGCCCCTCTCTGGCTTCTGTCTGGGCCTGTACACAATTTCCGATTTCTTCTTGACCCAAACTAGATTTCCAACATCATATTCCGTACATCCAGATCCAATCCACTGTCACCCCCACCTCTGCCTCAGCTCAGCCGGATAATAAACCCTCCTAAGCCTTGCTAATTTGATCAATCTTGCGATTGAATCCGCCAAGATTTCAATTTTGCTACTTATCCCATTCCCCTGTCCTTTTCCCAGATTCCTGCAAATCCTTCCCATTCATGATTTCCCGAATTACTCGTTTGAAATGTATTTATTTTTCGCCTCCTGTTTGTGATTCATCTCCACATGTTCATCATTGCGAGCTTATAGAAACACAGAAACGATAGATTGATATGGGCGGCGCTCTCATTCACTTCCTGCTGCCTCCTGTGTGATACCGATGTTGGAGGGGATATTTGAACATCTCTGACACATGTCTTTGTAACTTGGTTTATGCCTGTCCGTTAGTCACTCTCAGCAGGACGTATGTTCAGCAACATGAGAAACCACCCTTTAATTTTTCTTTTTCTTTTAAATATATTTGCTTTACTGTTAATTTAGCACACAGTCATAGCTGGTGGAATGCAGATTGATAATTTACCCATATATAAATATAGAGGAATCCATTAGAGTTCATTCACAGTGTTCTGCATGCACAGAACTTCCAAATATACAAAAAAAGAGAGATGAAGTAACAACAGGGGATAAAAGAGGATAACCGTCAGCAGTGTGTACTAGCTACAAGACGCACTGCAGCAATTCAACAACGATACTTAGACAGTACCTTCCAAAACCACAACTGCTTCCATCTTGAAGGATAAAAGCAGCAGAAACATGGGAACAGAAGCACTTGCAAGTTCTCCTTCAAGCCACTCATAATCCTGACTTGGAAATATATCGGTTATTCCTTCGCAGTTTCTGGATCCGAATCCTGAATTCTTTCTCAATGGCATTGTGGATCAACCTACAACACATGGACTGCAGGGATTAAAGATGGAAGCTCACCACCACGTTCTCAAGGGCAACTAACGATGGGCAATAAATGTTGGCTGGCCAGTGACGCCCATGTCCCATTTACACACCATGCTTAGAGAGGCAGTGCTACATAGCCTATGGACAGATTGTAAGAGAGGTCAGACCTTATGAAGCCAGTGTATTTGAGGTTGGGATCCCATACTTGCCGGAAGATGTCAGATTTGGATCAGGATGTATAAGTTAGGAATTCTATTGGGGCACGTTCCATAACAATTGGATGCCAATTCTGAACAGAAGGAGACTATTCACTGACCCATGGCCAAAGAATATTCTTTGCATATGTTCGGATATTGTCCACATTTTTCCAATTGGCATCATTTTTTAAAATTTTTGAAACCCAGTATCAAGAAAAAAATAATCAAATTCTAAGGCTACATCAAATATCGTCTCCAGCTCTTTAAATATAAACCAGTAGGATTTAACTTTAATATAGGAATAAACTTAACAGCTTTTTTCAAGGTTCACAAATTATCCTATTTAATATCATTTTAGCCATGTCCCTGAAGGTTATGGAATTTCAAGTGATCATCCTAGTATCTTTTAAATGTTGTCAATCTGTCAGTGTGTGTGTCGTGTCTATAGGAAGGATGTTACCAGCTATTTACTCCACACTCCCGAGGCCACAGAATTTCACGAAAAGCCAAATCTTCATTCACAGCCTCAGGATGGGAAAATTCCACTGACCTGAATGGCAACGAATTTCCTTCTCTGTGTTCGTGTGTGTGTTTATCTGTGTGTTAATGCATATGTTTGTGTGTGAATTTGTGTGATTTTGGTTTAAGTTTCTTTTTCTATGTATGTATTTCTGTGCATGTATACCTGTCTCTACATATATCAATGTATGAGTGTGTGTGTGTGCATGTGCGTTTATGTGTATGTGTGTGTGCGTGTGCTTGTGTGTTTGTGTGTGTGTGTTTATCTTTGTGTGTATGTTTCTGCATATGAGTGTATATGGGTGTGATTTGATAAATTTCTGTTTGTGTGTGTGTTTGTGTGCGTGTATATTGCGTGTGTTTTTGTTTGTGTATGTCTGTGCATGTGTGTGTGTTTATCTGTGTGTGTGTTCCTGCATATAAGTGTGTATGTGTGTGATTTGACATATATCTGTGTGTTTGTGTGTGTGTGTGACTACCTCTGAGCACCAGCTCACCAATCTTTCAGAATAAAAGCCAAAAGAAAAATCCAACATCTATTTGTCTTCAAGAACGGAAGGGATAATCATTTTCGGTCTACAAACATTTCAATCTCCATCTTAAGGAGCAAAAAGCGTGACATCTCCTGTTCTGCATTTTTAATAATGTAATTCCAGCCCTGGAGGATTTAAGCACTCCTTCTCACAAAGATATCTTCTTGCAGTGAGTAAATCTTTGTGAAAAGATGGAAATTATCCACATTTCTCTCTGCTGCTAACAGGCCATCATCTTTGGCTCATCCCAGTCACCCCAACTCCCCAGAACTCCTGAGTTCTCAATCATCTCCGCCTTCCACTGCTGTCACCAGGATCCCGTTTCACTCCAAGTCCTCTGTGTCACCTCTGACTCCATGTGTCATTCTTGCCTCCTCTGTTCTCGCACCGTTTATTTCATAGTGTAATCATAAAAATTATAAGGTCTCTGCAGTGCAGTAGGAGCCCATTCAGCCCATCAAATCTGCACCGTCAGTAATGCTGCCCATGCCCTATCATTGAAACCTCATGTAGTTCCTCTGACATTAAGGGGAAATTCAAAAGAAGTCTGTTCCTTGTACCCCGAGATCAGGAGATAGATCCCCCTGATCTATGCATCTTTAGACAATCCTGTACATCTTTGGAATGTGGGAGGAAACCGGCGCACCCGGTGGAAAAACACACAAATATGGGGAGAATGTGTAAATTCCACACACTAAGAAGTCTCACAACACAAGGTTAAAGTCCAACAGGTTTATTTGGTGGTAGACAACACTAGCTTTTGGAGCACTGCTCTTTCATCAGGTGAGTGGGGGAGTTCTGTTCACAAACAGGGCTTCGACCATACAGAGATCCAAGGCTGGAAATGAAACTGGGCTTCTGGTGCTTAAAGTAGCAGCACTAACCACTGTGTCACCAAGCCAGCCAAATCTATGATATGAAGGAATCTGTGATTCCTCCCATTGTATCACAGAAGTCTCCATTATATCTGTATTTATCCTCATACAATACAGGGTGCAGTAGTAAGTGTCAAAAACTACTCATTCAAATTGGTCATTTTGCCAGGAAGCTGATGCATATTTTCAATGTTGATTTCCTCCCTTCCTTACAGTGAACTTAGTCACGATTGTGATCCTCATCCACAAAAACTGTGATCTCTCCAAATGTGTCACTCGTTACCTCGTGGCCATGTCATTGGCGGACCTTCTGGTGATTATACTCGACCTGATATTGAGACACATTCCAATTGTTTTTAATGAACAATTTATTTTCCTGGAATCCATCCCCATGTGTAACATCCACGCTGTCCTGCTTTATGCAGCCACTGACTGTTCTGTCTGGTTCACCGTCACTTTCACCTTTGATCGATTTGTGGCCATTTGTTGTCAGAAGCTGAAAATTAAATATTGCAGTGAGAAAACGGCGATTGTGGTCCTGGGAACAGTGACAGCACTGAGTTGTTTAAAGAATATTTTCTGGTATTTTATGGTAACAGGTCAGTATATATTGATAAATGACCCTTGGTTTTGTAATTACTCATTTGATGTCATGTTTTCTCCAGTCTGGGGAGCAATTGTGTTCCTTCATTACATTGTAACCCCGTGTATCCCATTTGTTCTGATTCTGCTGTTCAATGTTCTCACCGTCAGGCACATTTTAGTGATGAGCCAGGCCCGCAGGAGACTTCGGGATCAGGGCAATGGGGAGAGTCTCAAAGACCCAGAGATGAAAAGTCGAAGGAAATCCATCATTTTACTCTTTGTTATTTCAGCCAATTTCATCCTGTTATGGTCAACGTTAATGGTTGATACTTTGTCTTTTCAGATGTTCTGGTTGGGGTATCCATCCTTATATAACAATATATTTGTTGAGGATTTGGGCTTCATGCTGCAGCTTCTGAGTTGCTGCACCAACACTTTTATTTATGTGGTAACCCAGAGTAAGTTTAGGATGCAGTTGAAAATTCTGCTGAAGTATTCATTTACTCCTATTCTCCACTTCATTAAATGATTAGCAGAATTAAATCATAAAGCTTTTCCAGAATTTCTCATTTAATTTTACATTTCCTGAAGGAGAGGTGGGACAGGCACCATAGGATTTTCATCTCATATTTGGACAAGGAACTGCTCAATATCCAGTGATCTTATTCCAATTTGACTGAAAATCAACTACATCTCAAATCCCTCTTTTACCATTCCAGCCTGTCATCCTGCTGCTTCACACTAGTTGTCATGACATGGAGATGCCGACGTTGGATTGGGGTAAGCACACTGAGAAGGCTCACAACACTAGGTTAAAGTGCATTTTAACTTGCTGTTGTGAGATGTCTTACTCACACTGTATGGATAGGTTTCATCAAACAATCACTTTCTTGGACAGTGGGTCTACATTTTGCAGGGTGCACCGTGGGCTGGGCAGAAGTGAGATCATAGAAACTGAATGAGATAACCAAAATGAAGTGAGGGCACAGAGGAAATTCACACTGATAGCTGGGGTTAAGGGTTATGTTGTGGGCTGTCGAACCACAGCCAAAAATGGGAAGAGGAATTAAAGGGGAACTGGAATGTTATTAGGCTCCAGAATCAGTCTCAGCAAGTGAGTGAGTGAGAGATAAATTCTGTAGAAAGAAAACAACAGGATCAAACATCTAGAAAGAGAGGCAAGGGGAACGAACAAGGCAGACAGAGAGAGAGAAAGAAAGAGAGAGAGAGAGAGATACAGACAGACAGAGAGAAAAAGAGAGAGAGAAAGAGAAGAGGCTAGAGATGACGGTGGGGGACAATGATAAAGACAGGGGATAGCGAGAGAGAGGGGGCACTGAGAGCGTCGCAGAAACGAGAGAATAGCCATAGAAAGAGAAAGTGGGACAGTGAAAGCATGGAGTACAGAGTTAGAGAAAGAGTCTGAGATAGAGAGCAGCAGACAGAGAGAGAGAGAGAAAAGAAGAGAGAGGGAGGGAGAGATAGAGGAGCCACAGTGAGAGTGGCAGCAGAGAGAGTTCAAGGTAGTCGAAGCCTGGTCGTCGAAGTGTGGTGTGCGGGTACTATGAAGAAAACACTTGGACTTTTGCCACATTGAAAATGATAATATAATTGGAGCAGTGCCCCTACAAAAAATACCCAGTTTCTGCATTTATAACTCTCCCTCTGACTGTGAAAGTCAATCAGCCAACAAAATGACTGCAAAATATTTCTGAAATCAATGTTGAAGAACTTGACGCCTAAAGAATCAACAACTGTGAAAAAAAACTCAGCTCAACTCTCAGCACCCCAGGAACAAGCAACTTTTTATTTGTATTTACTTATTATTAAACACAATTGTCATTCGTAATCTGTATGAATGCAGAAGGATCTGTCTCTCCATTCATTCTTATGCCTTTAGTAGGGAATAAAATTTCTTGGTGGAATTTAGGAATGTATACACCCGTTGTGCAAAAGAAAAATGTTTTAAAATCGGGCGTGAATGAGTCAGTATGAATGACACCCGTTGCGATTTTACAACACCCGGATTTTCGGTGTGGTCGGCCTCACACCAGGAATGGGCTAAAGGTTGATTACTTCACTTAATTTTGTTTAAGTGTTGAATTCAATGTGTTTAGTGACCTGGCACTCAATTGTCTGGGCCTGCTTGCCTTTATGGCCTCCCCCTGAAAGTTTCTCATTAACGAATAAAATAACTGCTCAACCTGAATGGGGAACAGTGGACCTGGAACTTTTGAGGCACTCAGAGTAAATTGATTGCAAAACAGAGGCGCCCCCTTGGGCAATTTCAGACTGGCACTGCCAGCCTGGCGCCTGGGCTATGTTAGTCTGGCACCTGGGCAATGTTAGCCCGGCATCTGGACCATGCCCATTGGATAGTAAGGGTCGGAGCCAGTGGGGAAAGTGCCAGGGGTGGGGATATATGCGTGAGTCAATGAGGAAGGGGGTCCCACTGCCACTTTGCCTGTGATTGGTGATAGAGGAAGGAAGGTTGTGAGTGACCTGGCTGACAGGGATTGCATCTCAGACCTCTGATCCCCGTGATTGTGAGGTGGAGGTGGTGGGGAGATCAGTGAGCTAATTGTGACTGCCTGTAGCAGCAGGGGTCTGACAGCTAACTCTCTGTCTGAGAAACATGTGCAATTCCTCCTCTGCAGGATTTTTGGTAAGTTAAGTCCTGCCCACAGCCTCTCCAGCTAGAAATTGACTATCCCATATTTTCAGAGACAGACTGTGTAAGACTGTGCATGAAAACTTGCCCCGAAAGCTGATCTGGAAATCTCTCATTTTCAGACTAGCTGGCCTCTTTGAAAAAAATCTTGTAAAATTGTGGTGTGTGTTCAATCAAAAAAAAACCTGATTAAATTAGCTCCTGCTTCGAACATAGCTATTGGTCTGCAACTGATATTAAAGTGAAAGAAATCCTTGATATATTAAATATTGAAGTAACGTGCAGAGGATGGATTGAAAAAATTCAATGGAACCAGTCAGGCCTCCACATCCAGGCCCATGTTTTTTTATGGGTGGGGTGGGGGTTGGGGGCATCTAAGCAGGATGGTGACAACCCGGGGTTGTTTGTGACAAAAGAGAGAACGAGAAAGACAGACAGAGGGAAGGAGGCAAGTTTGATAGATTGACAGCGAGACGTGGGGAAAAAGAGAATTGAGGCAGGAAACAAGTGAGATAGATAGAAAAGGTATGGATAGAGGGAGGACAGGGGGACAGGCAGAGAGCGAAAGAGACAGAGAAGGAGGAGCGAGAGAAACAAATTGGAAGTGAGAGAAACAGATCAAAAGGATAAGCCAGAGAGACACAGCCAGAGAGTGTGAGAACAAATGTTGAGAGAGGAGAGGCAATTAGGCACCTGGAGGCAGAAAGGGAGAGATGGATATAGAGGGCACAGACAGAAATTGAAGATGCAAAGGAAGAGAGCAAGAGGCGAGAAAAGGCATAGAGACAGAAAAACGTCACAGAGTGTTTGGTTTAATGGAGCCGGGATGGAGACAATGTTGGGTATAAATTTCCCATAATAGGTTACCAACTCCAAAAATGCTCTGAAATCCCAGATGGATGTCGGAGCTGGGGCATGTTTTATCATCTGCACCTTTTTCTCCGATTTGTTGCTCAACATTGTCCAAACCTCATTGTTCTGACTTTATCCTCAAATGCTTCCTGTGAAATCAAAACCCCTTTTTTTTTTCTGACGCACTAACGGGAAAGTTTGATTTTGACACCGAACACATATTCGCACCTCGTTCAATCTACATCAGAGTTTAATAGGTTTATAGGTGCAGACTAATGTGGTTAATCATCATCTGAAATATCTGATCATAGTGTGTGTTCAAAAAGACAGATACAAGTGATACTGTAAGTGAAATAGAGGGAATGGCGCACATTTCACAGAAGAATCTTTTTTAAAATCGTTTTTCATCACTAAGAAATGGGGGGAGGGGCGGAGAGTTGAGACAGATGAGGGAATCGAGACTCAGTGCGAACCTAATGATCTTTCCTGTAAAGGGCCGGAATTTATCTGCCTGAATATTCACGCCCATGATAAATGGTTCAAGGGTCACTGACAGATAATTGTTAAATCTCTTCCATTTCTATCTAGTTCACATTTATTTTTTTTAAAAAAAAGCTGACTGTATTCAATCTTCAAATTGCGATCTGTATTACCCGGTGACTCGATTCATTTTGTTGGTCAGTTACGTTTGCAATTCAGTTTTGTCCGATTTCATTTCTTAATAAGGACCTATGTTTTAAATAATGCATTGATGCAAAATATTGAAAAAAATACTGAGTACAATTGCACAATGAGATTTGACAAACGTCAAAACGTCAGCTCCTTTCACTCCTTATAGTTGCTGCCAGCCCTTGTGAGACTTGCCAGAATTTTCCATTCTTGTTTCCGATTCCAGCATTTGCAGTAATTTGCTGTTATTACTGAGTGCAATTCATTGAGATTATTCGAAAGAAGATGGAAATGATGATATAATAAATGAGCAGAAATCGTTGCTCCCTTAGATATTTTCCAGACGAACGTTTTCAAATGTTGATATTCAGGATAAGACGCACAATCAGATTGAAAGTAACGGTTATCTTCCTGAGTTCAGTGACATGGACTGTCAGTCTAACCATCGGAACCTGCAGTAACACAGCGCAGTTGAACATTGCAGTCAGGTAGATTTTCTCGATTGTGTGTGTATGTGTTTTTTAGTCTAGTGGTTGTCACGTTTATTTCAAATAAGCCTGTTGTACCTGGTGCGGTGAGAATTCTTACTGGATCCACTCCAGTCCAACACCGGCATCTCCACGGGTGTAATGGGGAATCTTTTCCCTATGAGCGCCTATTGCCTTATTGTTTGAATCGTTACACCGTGGAATCGACAGCACTCTGACAGAATGCAAGGCACTTTTCTCCAAAATACACACACGCACATCTACCTCACTTTCTCTCTCACATTGTTTTGCTCTCTCATACACAGACGCACAAAGAACAGAGAGTCTCTCTGTCTCTCTCTCACATACACACAGACACACAGACACACACACACTTGCACAATAATTGCCAGACTCCAGTCGAATTGTTGTTGTGTGGCAGCAACTGCTCCTTTCTTTCAACAGAGGGGCTAAATAGTAGCCAAAAGATGAAAGCCACTGACCTAGCAGGCGCCAGAGGCTCAGCAAAGGGCATTTTCATCGTGGTTGAACTGGCTGACAAATTGTCCTCTGACTTCAGTCAGTATGAAAAGCCCTTCAGCAAATCAATCATTTTCATTGAGAAATTGAAGCAAGGTTCTGCCGAGATTTGAACTCGGATCGCTAGATTCAGAGTCCAGAGTGCTCACCATTACACCACACAACATGGTATGAGCTTGCAAGTCATCATGCAATACTTCTGAGAGTGTGAATGAATCCCATTCCACAATCGCCTGAATTACCCACAGCGATTCATATTGACAGTGTCCTTGCTGGCCCCCCTATAATAACGAGTCCGCTATCTCCTGCTACATTAAGTTTCCCTGTAGCTCATCACATTCAAAGAGAAACGTTGACATCCCCCTGTAGAAAAATTATTGTAGTAAAACCACTGAACAGCATCAGCTGATCACAGCTCTGCTTTCCTCACAGTGAAAGCCAGTGCGAACATACGAAGAATTTCAAATCTTAAAAGACAGGAAGGAGAGTGTGATTGTGGATTATTGTCTCTGTGCACATCTCTGTAAAAAACAAACAATTTCTCTTATCAAACGTAAGAAAGCTTAATGAACGTTTCTGCCCGGTTTCGAACCGGGGACCTTTCGCGTGTGAGGCAAATGTGATAACCACTACACTACAAAAACAACTTGGAAAGCAGCGAAGCAAATCTGCCTGTCTGCAATGTTCAACTCCGCTGTGTTGCTGCAGGTTCCGATGGTTCGACTGAGAGCCCATGTCACTGAATTCAGGAAAATAACAGTTACTTTCAATCAAGGCACTTACTTTCAATATGTGACTTGGCCAAAAGGAAACCAACGAAGGGCTCGTCCGGGACTTAAACCCAGGACCTCTCGTATGCTCATGGACCGAAATACCCTAAGCGAGAATCATACCCCTAGACCAACGAGCCCACACCAAACAAAATAAAAATTCTATCACTTTCTACAAAGCAGTTTCTGACACCCGGAGTGAAGTTGAAAATGTTGAAAAAAAGTCTCACTGCATCAACATTTGTGAACTTTAATCTCCAGCAAAATATCCGCCCAATATTGTTATCTCAAGCTTTTGTTTATAAAGTCCACATGTTACAGTCAATAATTTCAAACAGGGACTTCAACATGTGACAACCCTGAGTTTGCCTTTGATATTTGATCACTTGTGAAAGCTGTGGTCTGTTAGACAGTTAGAAGATCTGGAACATTTAAAATACAGATTGCTGACATTGTTCACCTGGGAGATCTGCGGGTTTGTGTGAATGGGGAACGATTGGACTTGATCTGACAGGAATATGAGTAAAACAATGTCAAATTTCCCAGCAGTGACAAACCTTAATGTTTAGAAATAAAGGAAGTTTTTAAAACGTGAAATCCAATAAGGAGGAAATATAACAACATCTGGCCGGGTGGGAATTGCGATGGGTATTTGGCCTGTTGCAGTTTGCCTGAATTGATGTTTGAAGAGAGTGCGAGACAAAATGCGATGCCAATTAACAGTTAGAACAGAAAACCAACAACCAAATCCTGCCGAAACCCGGGATTAAACTGGGGACCTTTAGATCTTCAGTTTAACGCTCTCCCAGCTGAGCTATTTCGACTGGTTGATACAGGTGGAAGCTTCCGTCTCCCAAATATCTAAGAGAGCAACGATTTCTCCCTTTTCGTTAATGCATCATTTTCATCTTTCTTCAAATAATCTCAACCAAATGTCCTCAGTGATAAAAACAAATTACTGCGGATGGGAAAAGAGAAAATGCTCCTAAATCTCACAATGTCTGACAGCACCTGTAAGGAGTGAAAAGGGCGGACGTTCCAAGTCCAGGTGACACTTTATCAAAGCTCATCGTACAATTATATTCAGTATTTGTTTAACTATTTAGTATTAATGTACTATTTAACACATATGTCTTCATTATGAATTGAATATCTCTGAAATTGAACATCACTGAATTGAAAACATAACTGACCAACAGAACGAATTGAATCACCGGGTAATACAGATCACAGTTTTGAGATTGAATATTGTCAACTTTTAAACAAAGTCAAATACGTTTAAATGGAGGGAAATCAAGAATTAACTGTTGGTGACACTTGAGCCTATTTTTATTAAGGGTGTGAAACATTCAGGCGCTTAAATTCCGGTCCTTTACAGGAAAGTCCAGTAGATCCGCACTGAGTCTCGATTCCCTCGTCTCTCTCAATGCCTTTTCCTGTTTCTTAGTGATGAAAAACGATTTAAAAAAAATCTTCTATGAAATGTGCGCCATTTCCACTAGTTCACTTACAGTATCACTTGTATCTGTCTATTTGAGCACACACTACAATCAGATATTTCAGATGGTGATTAACCATATCAGTCTGCACCTATAAACCCATTCAATTCTGTTGGAGACTGAACCAGATGCGTGTCTTTGCTCGGTATCAAAACCGAACTTTCCTGTCAGGGCGCCGAAAAATGCGTTTCTCATTTCACAGAAAGCATTTGAGGATGAGGTCAGAGCAATGATAACATGCCTTCAACAACAGGGTTAGGATAATGTTGAACAACAAACCGATATCAGGCAACTTTCTTTATCCGCCATGAGCAAGTTTAATGAATGTTTCTACCTGGTTTCGAACCGGCGACCTTTCGCGTGTGAGGCGAATGTGATAACCACTACACTACAGAAACAACCTGAAAGGCAGTGGAGCAAACCTGCCTGTCTGCAATGTCCAACTCCGCTGTGTTGCTGCAGGTTCCGATGGTTAGACTGAGAGCCCATGTCACTGAATTCAGAAATTCCGTTCTTTTCAATCTGATTTTACAACATATCCCCAACGTCAAAATTTAAAAGCGTTCCTCTCGCAAATATCTAAGGGAGCACTGAATTCCAACCATTTATTATACCGTGATTATCATCTTCATCGAATGACAAGTTGAAGGCAGTTTAAATGGTGCCGCTCCTTCACTGCAGCTCATTCTGTTTGTGACTGGATGTGATCTCTGTTTATTCCACAGTTCAGGATGAATTGATTCAATGAAGGAACAGGCTCAAGGCAACTCTTGCTCTTTCTCAGCTCCTTTACTGCGCATGTCACTGACAGTCAAGTGACCAGGATCGGCACCATGACACTGTTTCCATTCCTAGTCACGGAGTGAATAAACTTTTTGTTCAATTCTTCATTTAATGAAAAAAAAGCCTTAAGCATCTGTGAAGGAGCAACATCGAAACCTTCTGGCTGGATGAACTTATATCAGAGCTGGAAAAAGTCAGAGATGTAACACTAACGAAAAACTCTGAAGAATCCCATGACACACACACAACATATATGTCAGATAGACACACATCACACATGTCAAATCATGTCACTATCAAGTTGTGTCTTTTAACCTCCTGCTCTCCACCTCAGACATTTCCACATTCATCAAATATCTCCAACCTCAAACTCTATCCTGTTCCACAGCCCACTGATAACACTACTCGTCCCGGAGTTGCCTTGCAATATTTGGCTCCATAGCTCAGCAGTTAGAGCACTGGTCTTGTAAACCAGGGGTCGCGAGTTCAATTCTTGCTGGAGCCTCCAGGAAAAGTTTAGCTGATATAAACTGTGGGAAAAAGGTGGATCGAGTTGGAGACGAAGCAGAGTGTTCTTACGAGAGGAAGGGTAGACGGAATGCAATTTCGAAAAAAATAAGATTTTCTACTTTGTTAAAAAAGAGAAGAGCAGAACATATTTGACGAACTGAAAATTATAAATATTGATATTAAGAACAGAATAGTTGAGCTTGTACAAGGAATGCATAAAGTTAGCATGTGGGTGCAACAGATAATTGGAAGGGAAATTACATTTTGTTCTTATTGTCGGCAGACTGCAGTTTAAAATAACGAGGTGTTTCTGCTGTTACACAGAGTTTTGCTGAAACCAGACTGAATATTCTGCGCAGATGTGATAGCCACATTTAAGAAAGGAGATGTTTTGTATTAGAAACGGTAAAGAGAAGGTTCACCAGATTCCTCCCTGGGGTCAGTGAGTTGTCCTGTGATGAAATTCTCTGGAGTTTAGAAGAATAAGAGGTGATCTCTGATCCGGTTTGATAGGATGGAGGCTGAGAGATTTTCTTTTCCTGTTGCTCGGGAATCTAACCCCCTGCGGCACAGATCAGCGGCTGGTCATTTAGGGCTAAGATAAGGAGAAATTGCTTCACTCAGAGGGTGAGAATCTTTTACATTCTCTGTACCTGACAGTTATGTATGCCCCATCATCGAGCACATTTAAGGTCGGGATAAAGAGGTTTCTGATCTCTTGGAGAATTCAGGGATATGGGGAGCTGGTGGAAAAAAACTAAGTTGCAACCCAAGATCAGCCCTGATAGTATTGAATAGCGGAAATCTCGATGGACCGAGTGGTCTGCTCCTCCTCCAATGATTCCTGTTAGAATGAAAACAGAAAGGACTGGAAGTTCTCAGCAGGGATTGTAACAAATGTGGAGCAAGAAACACAGAGTTAACTTTCCGAGTTCAATATGATTATTTTCAAAACAGTAACTGAGTGTGAATTGTCACAACTCGCACAACATCGAGACTGCAAATTGAATTGGATCCAGGCAGTGAAAGCCCTGATCCAGTTACTGATTACAGGAATGTACACAGTGAGAATTATCCACTGTCACACTCTCCTTCCAGCCTTGAGCACGGAGTTAAATTTTGAAGTGTTTGAAGTCTTGTTACAGTTATTCGGGGTTTTGGTGAGACCGCATTTGGAACGGTGTGTGCAGTTTGGATCTCCGCATTTTAGATAGAATCAAAGCAAAATCTGAGGATGCTGCAATCTGAATCGAAAACAGAAAATGCTGGAAAATCTCAACAGCTTTAACGAGAAAGAATAGATAGTATTAAACATTTGAACATTATTTTTTCCTGATCCGGGAATCTAAAACACGGGGACACAATCTCAGGATAAGGCGCTGATGATTTAGGGAGGCAATGAGGAGAAATTGCTTCACTCAGTCTCATGAATCTTCGGAATTCTCTACTCCAGAGGGTTCTGATGCTCCATCATTGAACACATTTCAGTTTGGGTCAGACAGATTTATGATCTATCAGGGAATGAATGGAAGCAGGGATATGGAATTGGAACAAACGCTCAGCTATAAGTTCATGTTTCGATTTTTTTTACGTTTAATGGTATAATGGCAGCGTATATATGTATATATATGTATGTATATATATGTGTGTATATATATATATTATATATTATATATATATATATATACACACACACACATATAAATATATATAAAATATGTTTGAAGTCAATCATTATTAAATAATGTCGGTAACACCAGATAAAAATAAAGCCGGGAATAATTAACAGCTAATTTTCATTGGCACCCACGGACACATTGCCAACCCACAACTGCTTACCCGTGAATACTGATGATGAGAAAATTTAAGTGAAATGCTCTTCAGCAAATCAATCACCTGTATTGAGAAATTAAAGCAAGGTTCTGCCGAGATTTGAACTCGGATTACTGGATTCAGAGTCCAGAGTGCTAACCATTACACCACAGAACCAAATGCGTGATGTTACCCTACAAGTGATCATGAAATATTTCTGACAGTTTGGATCAGTCCCATTCCACAATCGCCTCAATTACAAAAACAATTTAAAAAGTGTCCTTGCTGGTTCCCCCTGTAATATCGAATATACTAATTTCTACTGCATTAAATTTCTCTGCAGCTCATCACTTTCAAAGAAAAATGTTGACATCCCCCTGGATAAACCTTATTGTAGTAAAGCCGGGGAATAACATCAGCTGATCACAGCTTTGTTTTCGTCACACTGAAAGCCGGTGTGAAAATGCGAAGAATTTCAAATATTAAAAGGCAGGAAGGAGGGTGTGATTGCAGGCGATGCAGCGAATGGCTCTCCTGGCGCCATTACATGAGCCCCAGGGGATGTTTGCTGAAGAATACAAACCGCTGAGAGGCAGGAAAGCCGCAGTAGGCAGAGGGTCCATCTTCATGTGACTGTGTCATTCACTCACTCATCTGTCGCTTCTGTCCCCGTTTCTGTCGCTGCCTCTCATCCAGCTGCCTTTGGTTGTCCAGCTCCAAGGTTAAATTAGCTACTTGATACAGAAACAGACAGTTGGTAAACCCGAGCTTCACCTGGAAAGCAGGTTAGATCGGAGTTGAGGAGGAACTTCTTCAATCAAAGGCTAGTGAGTCTCCGGAAATTTTCTGCTTGTTGAAAAAGGCTTCCTCGCTAATTATATTTAAGTCACGGGTAGATACGTTTATGATATACAGGGGGAGTAAGAGTTAAGGGGAGAAAGTGAGTAAGTGGAACTGAACCACTTCAGGTCAGCCATCATCTTATTGAATGGTGGGGCAGGCTCGGGGGTCTAGATGGCCTACTCCTGCTCCTATTTCTTATGTTCTTATATTCTAAAATTGAAATTGCAGCATATTTCCCTGATATCTAACTGGCAGTTTCATTGTCTCCAGAATTCTCCAGTTTATTGACATTAATTGTACATTTTCTGCAGATCCAAATCCACGGGAACCGTTCGTCTCTGTCCTCCTGCCCTCGGCAGAAGAAGTCTCCGCTCAGAGATTCGTCTCCCTCAGCTGCTTAGTGAGACGTTTCTCCCCCCGAGAGATCTTCGTCAAGTGGACCGTCAACGACAAGCCGGTGAATCCCGGGAACTACGGGAACACCGAGGTGGTGGCGGAGAACGGCAACAACTCCTTCTTCATGTACAGCCTGTTATCCATTGCAGCAGAGGAATGGTCCAGCGGCGCTTCTTACTCCTGTGTGGTGGGACATGAAGCCATCCCCTTGAAGATCATCAACAGAACAGTTGACAAATCCAGCGGTAAACCCAGTTTTGTGAACATTTCCCTTGCACTGATGGACACTGTTAATTCCTGTCAATGAGAATCACTCGCTTACATTAAATACTTCAATAAAAAATCTTTTCCTCTAGTGACAAATGAAATACCCAATTATTTAATTGATTGCTTTTCATTTTTACTTCCATTAAAAATTTTTAGTTTGAGTCAGATATTTTCATGTCTCGGAACTAAATCTTATTCAACCTGTGCACCCTGCTCAGATACACCCAGATACAAAACAAACTAAACACATCATTACAGGATTCAGGAAAATATCTTCACAGTCTTTCCTCCCACTGAGGAGAGATATGACAATTTCAACATTTCTGACAAACATAACATTTAGATCTTGGTGTTCCTGTTTCTCTCATTGTTCATCCCTTTATCCATTGATGACAGCTTTCAGCTGCTGTACCACACCCACTGGGAACTGAAGTGAGTGTCACACAGAAACGTGGAGCAACAATCCCCCCATCACAAAGAGGGAGGAGCAATTGTTAACATACTGGCTTCCTACTCACCCAACAAAGAGAGGGGAGGGGCAATAGCTAACCCATGTCCCACCACTTCCTCAATGAAACGAGGAAGAATGTCATTATTTAATCCACTCTACCTTCACCCTCCTGAGTGGTTAGAACCATCAGAGACATTGCATACTGGATAGAGAGAGGTAAACACTGAGCTCACTCTCCTCCCTCTCTCCACGTAGCGTGTTTGGAAGGGAACGACTCTTTGCAGTAAGACCCAGTTGCCAACAGTACAAATTAGTTTCTTGTTTACTTGCCATAGATTTTGAAGTATCACTTTCATTACCAAAGTATCCTTCAAGTTTCTAACACACACACACACACACACACACACACACACACATATATAAATATATACATATGCAACATAATTCAAAAATGTTTCAACACTCTTGTTCCTGTTAGCCATGTGCTGACATCGATTTCCCATAATACAAATTTAAACACATAATTGAATCCTACCCTGATTTCACTGTTCTGTTACTGAGGTTTCTGAGATGCATCAATGAATTATTTCATTCGCTCTCTTCACATCACCGTGCCCTTCACATTTAAACAGCAAACTCCGAAAATATGTTCCATTACTCGGATTGTTTGGATCACGTTCAGTTAACGATTATGTAGACATACTGATATCATTATGTCCAACACATAAAATAAATTTAAACAGCAAAACTCTAAAATATACTCCATTACTCGGATTGCTTGGATCACGTAGAATTAATGATTGCTCGTGAAACTTGAAGCAACAGTTAAAAAATAAACACACTGACAATACTGCACAAAACTGTCACAGTTAGAAATACAGGTGTAGGCGTATGCATACACACACACGAATATATCGATTCGTGCTTATACAAACTGGCACTAAAAAAAACAAACGTTCATAATCAAATACATACAAACACACACACACATATACACATGAAACACACAAGTTCATATACTTACGTGAATCGGTACACAGACCAAACACAAACATAGACATGCATAGACACAATACAGGCACATGCATGCAACCCACATAAATGCACAAACACACACACACATAAAAAATCAAATAAGTTACTCAAATATATATATATTTATTTATTTATAGCACGCTTTCACGCTGACAGGAATATGGATATAGAGATACACAATGTTATACACATTAACAGACATATATGGAAATGCATGTAAACAAATAAGCAGACTGCACATAGATGAATTGACAGCAAAACATTTGCACACAAACATATAGACACAAACATTAACATGCTCATATAGAACAGAACACCGTAGCACACATTATTACATGTCGAAACACAAACATATGTCAAGATATCGTTATAAAGAACTGTCAACACGTATATAGATACATACATGTTAACAGGTACTCAGACAGACACATGGGGAAACAGACACACACGGAAAGGGAAACAAGCAGTAATAGAATGACAGAAATTACAACATAGTAATAGATAGAAACACATGTGCACCCATTAAGAGTAGTATTAACACCTATACATAAAATTAACACAGTAATAGTCATACATACATAATGACAGAAGAAAAAAATGTACACAGAGATGCAGACACACAACTACACAAATCAACAAACACAGGCAAATGAATGCGTAGATTAGCGCTCTTGTACTTATATTAACTCAGAGTGAAAGATGAATGCAGACCACGAGATGCTCAAGCAAACGCACATAAATGCAAAATCTTAAATAAAAATGGTAGGTAAATATGAAAGTAAAATTTAAACATGAATTTTAATGGGCGTATCTACCGACAACTCGCCCAATGTACTTTCGACCAAAAACAAGTTGAGAAACTAAATTAAGCTAGTGATCTACTAACTGTTGCCACCATAAATAAGACAAGATGAGAAATTATATCCCAGTTGTTAAACAGCAACATTCACAGTTTACAGATCAGTAATCATCCGTGAAAACAATCATTGATCAGTGAATGTTCCTCCATATCCGCCATAACATTCTTCAATAAGGGTTCGTGTTAAATTGATCAAAAATGAACGGATAGGCAAGAAAACATCTTCAGTGCTTCCTGTCATGGACTGCCCAAGGAATGTACATAAAGATCGACTGTGAAAGTAGTTACGGAGATCAGTTTTTGAGTGTCCTGAATTTAGTAGTAGATGGACATTGAAACTTATACAGAGAATAAATTAACAGCTTATGAAGGAGAACAAGAATCAGAAGAAACAATAAGATTCCCTGGATAAATAAAGTAACCTAATTTCAATTTCTGGTCTCCGCCTCTTAGACCCCACCGACGACATCTGGATTGAAGACAATGAGGATGAGAACAGCAACATCTGGACAACGGCTTCTACATTCACCGTCCTGTTCTTCCTGAGCATTTCCTATAGCACTGCAGTCACTCTGGTGAAGGTGAGATTATTCAATTCGGTCACATTTGAAACTGGCTGAACGGATTTAAAAATCTCTCAATGTTTCACCGATTAAAAGCTGTAACATTAATGTCCTGCATCACAAACATCTGCTTCATTATGTATTATTATTATGTATTATTTCTGTTGTAGATGCGCCAAGTTTGGTGGCGTTTAAGAGGTTAATTGATAAGTATATGGAAGAGAAGGGAATGGTTTAGTTTGGAGGGGCATTGCTTTTTATTTTGGTCGGCACAACATCGAAGGCCGAAGGGCCTGTTCTGTGCTGTAATGTTCTATGTTCTATGTTCTATTATTTTACAGATCAAATGATGGGTTAAGTTTTGGACGCTGCAGATTTGCCTCAGTTGATTAGCAAGATCTCTGTATGGTTCATGTACAATATCTCCTCTTGTTGACTTTATCAGTAAAATTCTTATCAGTAAATCAGTAAAAATCAGTAAAATTCAGTTTATTATTCTAAATCTGAAACTGAAGCAATCGTAGACCATATTTCAATTTTTCGTGTGAAATATACGAGATATTTTTTGTTATAAATATAATTGTGATTAATAGTTTTCCCGTAGATTAAATTTCACGTCTAAGTAAGAAACTGTTCTAAGTCCTTATTCACATTTCCTAATGCCTCATTCTACGAATGTCCTGCTTTCTCTTTCTGGTGTATGGAACATAGGTATAAATTTTGACGGATTCCCTGTGCATGTGTTCTGTTCTCAACGTGAAGGTCGATCGCTACGTTCACTTTCGTGACTTTAAAAAATAATTTTGCTGTAAAATGTTCTCTGAGATTTTAAAATAATTATTGAATAAAACTTTAACCATCTCTGGCTTGGCTTAATTTTGTTCTTCAAACCCATCACCTCTGCTCCATTTCTCATATTATAGGGTTTTCTCCCCCTTTCCCAGACAGGCATGTTCCCCCAGTCATGGGCGGGATGTGGTTGAACACAGGCTGTTCAGTCACTGCGCCACCCAGTGGCCAATCTGTGTCAAACAGCTTCAAAGAACATAGAACATTACAGCGCAGAACAGGCCCTTCGGCCCTCGATGTTGCGCCGAACAATTAGGAACAAGCAGTGACCGTCTAACCTAAACCATTCCCTTTTCATCCATAAAGTTATCTACTAACCTCTTAAACGCCACCAAACTTGGTGCATCTACAACTGACGCAGGCAAGGCATCCCATACCCTTACCACCCTCTGGGTAAAGAACCTACCTCTGACATCTGTCTTAAAACCATTACCCCTTAATTTAAAGCTATGTCCCCTCGTGCCAGCTTTCTCCATCCTAGGAAAAAGACTATCACTGTCCACCCTATCTAAACCTCTAATCATCTTATAAATTTCAATAAGGTCTCCTCTTAGCCACCTTCTTTCTAGCGAAAACAACCTCAAATCCCTCAGCCTTCTTCATAAGACCTGCCTTCCATACCAGGCAACATCCTGGTAAACCTCCTCTGTACCCTCTCCAATGCCTCCACATCTTTCTTATAATGCAGGGACCAGAACTGTACACAATACTCCAAGTGCGGCCGCACTAGAGTTTTGTACAGTTGCAACATGACTTGCGGCTCCGAAATTCAATCCCCCTACCAATAAAAGCTAAGACTCCGTATGCCTTCTTAACAACCTTATCGACTTGATTGCCAACTTTCAGGGATCTATGCATACATACACCAAGATCCCTCTGTTCATCAACACTATTAAGAATCCTACCATTAGCCCTATACTCTATACATTTGTTATTCCTGCCAAAGTGAATTACATAGAACATTACAGCACAGAACAGGCCCTTCGGCCTTCGATGTTGTGCCGAACAAAATAAAAAGCAATGCCCCTCCTAACTAAACCATTCCCTTCCCATCCATATACTTATCAACTAACCTCTTAAACGCCACCAAACTTGGCGCATCTACAACAGCTGCAGGCAGGGCATTCCACCCCTAATCACTCTTTGAGTAAAGAACCTACCTCTGATATCCGTCCTATAACTCATACCCCTTAATTTAAAGCTGTGTCCCCTCGTGCTAGCTTTCTCCATCCTAGGAAAAAGGCTATCACTGTCCACCCTATCCAACCCTCTAATCATCTTATATGCTTCAATAAGATCCCCCCTTAGCCGCCTCCTTTCTAACGAAAACACCCTCAAATCCTTCAACCTCTCTTCATAGGACCTGCCCTCCATACCAGGCAACATCCTAGTAAACCTCCTCTGTACCCTCTCCAATGCCTCCACATCTTTCTTATAATGTGGCGACCAGAACTGCACACAATACTCCAAGTGCGGCCGCACTAGAGTTTTGTACAGCTGCAACATGATGCTGCGGCTCCTAAATTCAATCCCACTACCAATAAAAGCTAAGACTCCATAAGCCTTCTTAACAACTTTATCCACTTGACTGCCTACTTTCAGGGATCTATTGACACATACACCAAATCCTTCTGTTCCTCAACACTATTAAGAGCCCTACCATTAGCCCTATACTCTACACATTTATTGTTCCTGCCAAAGTGCATTACCTCACACTTTTCCACAGTAAACTCCATTTGCCACCTCTCGGCCCAGCTCTGCAACTTGTCCAAGTCCCTCTGCAAACTATAACACCCCTCTTCACTATCTACCACTCCACCGACTTTAGTGTCATCTGCAAATTTACTACTCCATCCTTCAATCCCCTCATCCAGATCATTTATAAAAATTACAAACAGCAGGGGCCCCAAAACAGACCCCTGAGGTACACCACTTGTCACCGAACTCCAAGATGAATAACTCCCATCAACCACCACCCTCTGTCTTCTATCTGCTAGCCAATTCCTAATCCAATTAGCTAAATCACCCTCAATCCCATACATCTGCATTTTCTGCAGGAGCCTTCCATGGGACACCTTATCGAACGCCTTACTAAAGTCCATATATACCACATCAACTGCCTTACCCCCATCCACCTCTTTGGTCACTTTTTCAAAAAACTCAATAAGGTTGTAAGGCACGACCTACCCTTCACAAAACCATGCTGACTATCCCCAATCAATTCATTTCTCTCTAAATAACTATAAATCCTATCCTTAATAATTCTCTCCAATACTTTGCCCATAACAGAAGTAAGACTTACCGGCCTATAATTCCCCAGAAAGTCTCTCTTCCCCTTCTTGAACAATGGATCCACATTCGCTATCCTCCAGTCTTCCGGCGCTATACCCGTAACAAACTACGACCTGAAGATCAGAGCCAGAGGCTCTGCAATCTCCTCTCTCGCCTCCCAGAGAATCCTAGGGTAAATCCCGTCCGGCCCAGGGGACTTATCTAACTTCAAATCCTCAAGAATATCTAGCACATCCTCCTTATCTAGTTCAATACTTTACAGTTTGCAACCCTGTATCCCAGTGTTCTCCACAACTACACTTACATCTCCCTGCGTGAATACCGAAGAGAAATATTTGTTCAGTGCCTCTCCAATCTCTTCAGGCTCCACGCACAACTTCCCACTGCTGTCTATGACTGGCCCTAATCTTGCCTTAACCAATCTTCTATTCTTAACATATCTAACGAAAGCTTTAGGATTCTCCTTGATCCTATCAGCCAAAGTCTTCTCGTGTCCCCTTTTAGCTCTCCTCAACTCACTCTTTAGCTCCCTCCTGGCTAATCTATAGCTATCCAGTGCACTAACTGAGCCTTCAAGCCTCATCCTGACATAAGCCTCCTTTTTCCTTTTAACAGCGAATTAACTTTTTTAGTACACCATGGTTCCCTTACTCGACCATTTCCTCCTTGTCTGACAGGGACATACTTATCAAGGACTCGCAGTAGCTGCTCCTTGAATAAGCTCCACATTTCAGATGTGCCCAGTCCCTGTAGTTTCCTAGTCCAACCTATGCACCCTAATTCCCTCCTTATGGCCTCATAATTACCATTCCCCCCGCTATAACTACTGCCCCCAGCTTCATGCCTATCCCTATCCATCACTAAGGTGAACGTAACCGAATTGTGGTCACTATCACCAAAATGTTCACCAATCTCTAAGTCTAACACCTGGTCTGGCTCATTGCCCAGCACCAAATCCAATTTTGCCTCA
>JAGIQG010000045.1:0-157500 GCA_024679065.1 Sphyrna mokarran
TCAGCTCTGAGCTGAATCCACAATATCTAGAGGGAAGATCGTTATAGTGAAGGCATGAGGCTGATTCTCTCTCTGATCTCACTGACAAAAGCAAACACTGATCCCACACTAAACACCCCCCAACACAGGACTGAGCAGAGAGTGTGAAATGGAACCGGTCTGAGTGTGGATAGTTTTTTTCAAAAAAAGGAGAGAAAAACTCCTTCATTTTCAAATCTTTACCCTGCTTCTGTAGCGTCTCGGACTCCCCTGACACTCACTATCCATCTGAGTGAATCTCAGTGTCTAACTCTCACTCTCCGCATTGCTCCCTCTCCCTATCTCTCTGTTACTCTGCATCCCTCCATCTCTCTCTCTCCCTCTCTCTCTCTATCCCTCTCCCACCGTGTGGTTCATCATTAAGGGGTCGTATCACGGGGAATACAAACACTCTTTCTGTTTCTGTCTTGGCAGAATTAGCGACATTAGTGGATCTTTCCAGACTGGATTCACACAATACAGACAGAACGCTGCTGAGCTCAGCTCAGGTGGGACCGTAATGTTACAATAAGATCGAATCTGTAATCATGCGACTGTCTGAACGTCACCCGATTAATTTGATTTAATTTATTATTGTTACATGGAATAGAATCATTGAATCCCTACAATGCAGGAGGAGACCATTGATACCCCCCACCCCAACCCCCTGTCAATCTGGCACTGAACTTGTGTCTTAACTGAGAGAGAAGCAGAGAGACAGAGAAAGAATCAGAGGGTGAGAGAAACCCCACACCCCGTCTTTCCCTCTCTCCCCGTCTCCCTCGCTCTCCTCCTCGTTCTCTCCCTCTCTCCTGCCGCTCTCCCTCCCCGTCTCCACCAGTCTCACAGTTGTCGTGTGCTAAGTGTTTCCCCACTGCTGGGAATTTGCAAAGGGGGAGAGACCCTGTGTAATACAATGAAGATAAATCTGCCCCCTTCACTCCTCACTCCCATTTCCTCAATCATTTGGATATGTGGAATGGTCACATCCAAGGGGGCCTTCACGACACACGACAGCGCAGAGTCGCTGAGCAGAGACTGATAGACAAGTTCCACACACATGAGGACGGTCTCAACAGGGATCTTGGCTTCATGTCACACTATCTGTAACCCCCGTGATTTGCCTGGGTTTATAAAACCTCACTAACTGTGCCGGTTAGAGACAATTCACACTCTTTAGTTTACCCCAGTTCAACGCTGGCATCTCTGTGAAAATATCACAGCAAGGTGATTATAATCATCTCCCCACTTGATTATGGGCAGTTCACCATCACCCCACCCCCCAACAAACCACCCCCCACACACACACACAGACACACACAGACACACAGACACACACACAGACACACAGACTGCAAACTGATGTTTAAAATGGAGCAGCAGACAGAAAATCGAGAGCTGGTTTTAAACTCTGAGAGAGAAACATTATAACTGGTGACAGGCTGTTATTGTACAGAAATGTGGAGGCTGTGGGCTCAGAGTTTCCACACCACCAGTTTAAAGTCCAAACAGGTTTATTTGGAGCAAAAGCCGTGAATTTTGGGGAACAGCCCGTCCCTTCGTCAGGGAACTGGGAATTCAGATCGTAAAACTAACACAAAGACACAAACTCAATTTACAGAATAATGATTGGAATGGGAGTCTTTACAGCGACCCATCACCAACACTAACCCCTCACCCCTCACCCACCCCAACTCCTCACCTCTCACCAACTCTTACCCCTCACCATCCCTGACCCCTCACATCTCACTATCCTTCACTGTCACTGAACCCTCACCCCTCACCAACTCCGATATCTCACCCCTCACCATTCCTGACCCCTCACCCCTCACCATCCCTGACTCCTGACCACTCACCAAACCTGACCCCTCACCTTCCATCACCCCTCACCATTCCTGACCCCTCACCATCTGTCAGCCCTCATAAACCCTTGCCCCCCTCACCACTCCCCATCCCTGACCCCTCACCATCCTCACCCCTCACTATCACAGACACCTTCATTCAGTGTTAATGTTACACGAATAAAGTTTAAAACTTTAAATACCCTCTCTCACTCTCTCTCTGTCTGTGGTCCAGGTTTGAACTAATATTAAAAAGCTGCAGGATTTTGAATTCAGTCTCTTTCTCTCCCCCCCCCACCCACTTTGTCTCTGTCTGTCTGTCTCTCTCTCTCTCTCAATAATTTCATTGCATAGTTAATGTCAGCCTACTAGTTACACTAGTAAATTTACATTAAAACTTTATCCTTTAAATAATCTCTTTGCCTCTGACTTTCTCTGTCTCAGTAACTTCATTACAGTGTTAATGTGAGCCCTAGTTGTTACACTAATAAATATACATTAAAACTTCATATTTTAAGTAATCTTTCCCTCTTTGCTTCTGTCTCGTTCTCTCTCCCTCTCTGTCTGTCTCTCTCTTTCTCTATCTCTCTCTTTCTCTCTCTCCCTCTTTCTCTATCTCTCTTTTTCTGTCTCTCTCTCTTTCTCTCTCCCTCTTTCTCTGTCTGTCTCTCTCTCTCTTTCTCTATCTCTCTCTCTCTTTCTCTCTCTCTCTCTTTCTCTATCTCTCTCTCTCTCTCTTTCTCTCTCCCTCTTTCTCTCTCTTTCTCTCTCTCTCTCTGTCTCTCTCTCTCTGTCTCTCTCTCTCTTTCTCTCTCTTTCTCTCTCTCTCTGTCTCTCGCTCTCTCTCTCCCTCTGTCCCTCTGTCTGTTCCCCAGGTTTGAATTGGAATTTTAAAAATCCACATGTGCAAAATTTTGAATTCAGTCTCTCTCTCTCCATCCCCTCGCTGTGTCTCTGTCTCTCTCTCTCTCTCTTTCTTTGCCTCTGTTTCTCAGCCTTTGCCTCTCTCTCTGTCAGTAACTTCATTGCAGCGTTAATGTCAGCCTCACCTCTGACACTGAATAAACTTTAAAAATGGACTGTCTCTTTCTCTCTCAATTCAGCCCCGAGATCAGTGTTAGATTGAGAGAGAGGGGTCAGTGTTGGGGAAGGTGCGGACAGTTTGATGGGAAGTTTGGAGTCAATGACAGGGAGGGTTTTGTAAAGATGTTGAGGGTGATGGAAAGCTCAGTGTGGAACAGGCTGGGGGAAGGGGGGGTGGGGGGCTCCCACTTCACACCTCGCTGCGGCTGTTTGGGCAATGACAGTTCCCTTTGCATTTACCCCCCACCCCCTCCTCCCCCCCCAGGCCTCGGTGATGTGGTTTGTCTGGGGGTGGGGGGGTGGGGGGAGGGGGTAAATCTGCAGCCGGTGACCGGTTAGCAGGTACTTTCCACACCCCCGCCCCAACCCCCCTACAGGTTCGAACAGTCAGATTAGGGTCAATGTTGGGATTAGGCTGGGGGGGTGGGGTGGGGGGTTAAATTGACCCTCCCTGGCTGTGTTGGGGGGGAGATGGTGCCTTTCCGGAGTGTGAGCCTGCAGATTAGGGTCAATGATGGGATTCGGCTCGGGGTTAAATTAACCCGGTGGCTGGGCTGGAGGTGTCTCCCCCGGGCGTGAGGTTTCAGATGAGGGACGGTGACGGACACTAAGGGACAATTTCACACGGCCAATCCACCGAAGCTGCACATCCTTGGGAATTATTGAACCCTCTGCTCAGCCTGATAGAGAGAGAGACAGAGAGAGAGAGACAGAGAGAGCTGGGAGTGTTTGATGGGAACAGTGTAGTGGGAGCTTTAGCCTTCAGGCCTAGTCAAGCCACGATTGTGTCTCCCAGGGCCTTGTGTTCAGGATTCAGGCCTAGTTACGCCAGGATTGTGTCCCCCAGGGCCTTGTGTTCAGAATTCAGGCCTAGTTAAGCCAGGATTGTGTCCCCCAGGGCCTTGTGTTCAGGATTCAGGCCTAGTCAAGCCAGGATTGTGTCCCCCAGGGCCTTGTGTTCAGGATTCAGGCCTAGTCAAGCCAGGATTGTGTCCCCCAGGGCCTTGTGTTCAGAATTCAGGCCTAGTTAAGCCAGGATTGTGTCCCCCAGGGCCTTGTGTTCAGAATTCAGGCCTAGTTAAGCCAGGATTGTGTCCCCCAGGGCCTTGTGTTCAGGATTCAGGCCTGCTACAGTTAGGATTGTATTTCTGGGCCCTAACATTCAGGCTTCAGGCCTGTTGAAAACAAGATTGTGTCCCCTGGCACCTACAATTCAGGATGGGGACTTCCCGCAGGCTGTATTGTGTCGCCAGGGCCTAATATTCAGGCTTTGTGGCCTGGTAGAGCCAGGATTGGATCCTCTAGACCAATACATGTGATTTGACACTCACTGAACCTGGCCAGACCTGTACAGTACGAGAGTTTTTTTTCAGTGTAGAGTAATGCATGTGGCAATAACAAATCAAATCAAAATGTTAAAAATCCCCCAGCACAATGTCTTAACGTTTGAATTTATTTTACTATATTTCTGTGGAATCGAGTTATATTATCCCAGCTTTTTCCTGTCTGTCTGTGTCGTTAACACAATCGATGATCCCGTCATCCTGGAACACCTTCTATCACCGTTCCACAGAGCAGGATCGATCCCCCAGGATCACATTCATCTTTTTCATTCATTATCCTAAATGTCCCACCAATGATTTGTTTTAATCCCGTCCTGCACAGCTTTGTTTAGGGTTCCCCGGCATCTCCTTTCTGACAATTCAATTTCATTTGTTTTACACTCACTGTCGCGGACGGGTGAAAAGTGAACTTTGTTCTCCTCGATGCGATCAGAAGCTCTGGGTTCGAGTCACACCCCAGGGCTTGACCAACAATGAAGCTGCCAACACGATGCCACCAAATAGGTCGAGTGTCCACCTGGGAAATCGAGTTATATTATCTCAGCTTTTTCCTGTCTGTCTTTATTTATCGGTGGATCTTTGTAATTCTCATTGATCACCAGCCAATATTGTAACTATTGAGGACAGAACGGTGCCCCCGATAACATCGGTCCCTTGTTCAGCCGAGAGATTTATTATTGGCCCACTCCAACCATCGGCTGGAACACCAGCCGGGAGGTCACGTAGCAAACGCAGAGGCCACGAGTAGCCTCCTTTAGCAGACACACCAGCGATGGGAGCACAAGTAGAAGAGACGGTAATGACCACGAATGTTCTGGATATCCGACCTGTGCCCGCAGACGACACAGAACTTTGGATGTGAAAGACCCGGGTCCTCTCCAAAGTGAACCAACTAGTGCTGATGGGGAGGAATGGAAAGACCAGTACAGTCCCAATTCCATCCTTATTGGAGCAGAAGAGAGCAGCTCACTGTAAAAGGTACAATACTGCTCTGGGTGACACATTGTTCTGTGTCAGGGTCACTGCTCCATACTGGCTGAACTAAATCACAGCAGTGTCCAGGATGAAGATGCTGGTTAGGAGTTACGTGTCTGTGTGTGTGTGTCTCTGTGTGTGTGTTTGTGTGTGTGTATGCACGTGCGTGTGTGTCTCTGTGTGTGTGTGTCTGTGTGTGTGTGTGCTCATTTAATAAGTTATTCTAATTGAACATTTTGTGGGGTGTTTTATTTGCAATTTGCTGTGTTTGAATTGAGATTATCTGTGAGAGTTACTATGAACATTTAAAGCAATGTGTTCTATGGTCATTTTAGATAATATTTGCTGTGTTAATTTTACATGAAAATGTAATTTTTATTTGTCCTATTGATGTTGTAAGTTGTGACCATTAATCATATTTTCTGTGTCCATGTTAATGGATATTTTGATGGATTTCTGCATGTTTTTTCTTTTACCGTTTTAAATAATATATTTGATCTAATAATATATTCAATCTCAGTGTCACTGATATTTGCAATGTCCAGTTGTAGAGATAATTTCTGACTCAATTTGTTTTTTCACAGTCATTTGAAACAATAATTGCTGTGACAATGTTAACGATATTTCCAGTGTCCAGTTTTAATGTTATTCCTTGTAACTGTTTAAAAATATGTTTGTTGGGTCTGCTCAGCTGTTGTTTTGACATTTTCTGGATATTTTGGTGGGTTTTTGCTTGTTTTCTTTTTTGCTGTTTTGAATAATTGTGTACACTTCGATCAGGTCACCCCTCACTCTTCCCTGCTCCAACAGAAATAACCCGAGTCTATCCAACCTCTCTTCCTATCTGGAACGCTCCATCCCAGGCAGCATCCTGGTGAATCTCCTCTGTACCCCCTCCAGTACAATCACATCCTCCCGATAATGTGGCGACCAGAACTGCACACAGTATTCTAGCTGTGGCCTCACCAAAGGAGTAAAACACAAATAGGAATGAATGTGTGGGAGTGTGTCAGTGTGGTTGTGTTTCTGTGTGTGTGGGGGGGAGAGTTTCTAAATGTGTATATGTTTTTCTGTGAGTGTGTGTGTGTCTGTCTGTGTATTTCAATGTGTGTCTCTCTGTGTCGGTGAGCACGTGCATGTGTGTGTGTGTGTCTCTCTCTCTCTTAGGGTGCACAAGTGTCTCTCTCTGTGTCTGTGTGTGTGTCTCTCTCTGTGTATCTCAGTGTGTGTGTCTCTAACTCTGTGTGTGTGTGTGTGTGTGTGGTCTGTGTCTCTCTCTCTTAGGGTGCACAAGTGTCTCTCTCTGTGTCTGTGTGTGTGTCTCTCTCTGTGTATCTCAGTGTGTGTGTCTCTAACTCTGTGTGTGTGTGTGTGTGTTGAATGTACTTGTGTGTGTGACTCTCAGTGTGTCTCTGTGTGAGTCTCTGTGCATGTGTGTCTCTGTCCATGTGTGTGTGTGTGTTTGCCCTGATCTGTTGTGTAGGTCTCCCTCGATGAGTCAAATGTCCTAAAACTGCACATATTTGAGATTTAAATACATTGACACACACACACACACTCAGAAAGACACACACAGTTTTAACATATTTACTGACCATTTAATGTGACTGAATGCTTCACATCGCAGTTTGCCATAGATACAGAAAATGAGACAGCATTGTAAGCAGCGTAGCTGGAAACATCAAATTGCAAAGAGTTTTTCATATTTTGTAAATGGACAAAACTGGTGGGGATGTTTCAGTGCAGGGAAATGTAAACTGACACAACTTAGATTTAAAAGGGACAGAACGATGTACTTTAATAAATGATGAAAAGACAGAAACAGTGGAAGCTCCAAATGTCCCGATATTTCACAGCTGGATTCACACAATCCACACAGCAATGTCTCTGATATTGTGGGATTGTTGTAAATGTGGTCAATCTCGGTCCGGAGGCTGCCTTCATGATACAGAGTTAATCTGATCACTCTCATCGAAACAGCATCAACATTTCTGTACAATGTGAGGGAATCAGAAACTCAATGAGTTCAGGTTCAATGTTTAAAATAACCAGTCACTTTTCTGTGGCTGCTTTGGGGAATGTCAGTGGAATGTCGTTTCATCCACTCTGAGACATCCAGACTGAGATACCCGAGGAAATGCCTTCCCAGTGTTCAGATTACTGATACAAGGCCCAGATTGTAATAACTGAGAGAGGTTTAGGGCAGAGATTACTGATACAAGGCCCAGATTGTAATAACTGAGAGAGGTTTAGGGCAGAGATTACTGATACAAGGCCCAGATTGTAATAACTGAGAGAGGTTTAGGCAGAGATTACTGATACAAGGCCCAGATTGTAATAACTGAGAGAGGTTTAGGACAGAGATTACTGATACAAGGCCCAGATTGTAATAACTGAGAGAGGTTTTAGGCCAGAGATTACTGATACAAGGCCCAGATTGTAATAACTGAGAGAGGTTTAGGGCAGAGATTACTGATACAAGGCCCAGATTGTAATAACTGAGAGAGGTTTAGGGCAGAGATTACTGATACAAGGCCCAGATTGTAATAACTGAGAGAGGTTTAGGACAGAGATTACTGATACAAGGCCCAGATTGGAATAACTGAGAGAGGTTTAGAGCAGAGATTACTGATACAAGGCCCAGATTGGAATAACAGGGAGTCTATTAATTGTAGTTAATATTTTTCTTGTAGTTTAACGTTCATGTATATATAAATAACTTTTCTTGTTCCTTATTCACAATTGTTCATTCCCCGTGATGTTGAGCTGTATTTTTTCTCTTTCTTGTCTCTGTTACAGTTGTACAGATCCTGGGAAGCTCAGATCGAATGGATTCTGATCCCAGTGTGAAGCTCAAAGATCATATTCACAGTGTTAACTTTAAAATCAATTCTCCTATAAAATATTCTCTGGATTTTTAATAAACATTGAATGCAAAATTAATAAATTCTGACTTTGTGTAACTCCATCTCTCTTTCTCTATATCTCTGTTAGTATGATTTTGTGTGTGTCTCTCTATATATATCTCTACATATCTGTGTGGCTCTGTCTCTGTATTTCTCTGTATCTGTGTCTCTTTGTCTGTACCTGTGTATCTTTCTGTGTCTCTGTATTTCTCTGTATCTGTGACTCTCTATCTCTGTGTATCTGCGTCTCTCTGTCTCAATCTCTCTGCCTCTCTGTGTCCTTGTATTTCTCTGTGTCCATATCTCTCTTGATCTCTATCTCTCTGTGTGTCTCTTTTCTCTGTGTTTCTCTGTGTCTCTGTCTCTCTGTGTGTCTGTGTATCTCTGTGTTTCTCTGTGTGTGTGTCTCTCTCTGTGTTTTTCTCTCTGTGTGTCTCTGTCTCTGTATATTTTTCTCTCTGTGTGTCTGTGTGTCTCTGTTTCTCTGTGTCTCTATCTCTCTGTGTTTTTCTCTCTGTGTTTCTCTGTGTCTCTGTCTCTCTGTGTTTTTCTGTGTCTCTGTGTTTCTCTGTGTCTCTGTTTCTCTGTGTTTTTCTCTCTCTGTCTCTGTATCTCTGTGTGTTTCCTTGTGTCTCTGTGTGTCTGCGTGTCTCTGTCTCTCTGTGTTTTTCTCTCTCTGTGTCTCTGTGTTTCTCTGTGTCCCTGTCTCTCTGTGTTTTTCTCTCTGTGTGTCTGTGTCTCTCTGTGTATCTCTGTCTCTCTCTGTGTCTCTGTGTGTTTCTCTCTCTGTGTGTCTCTGTGTCTCTCTCTGTCTCTGTGTCTCTGTGTTTTTCTCTGTGTCTGTGTGTTTTGATGCTGAGGGCCTCGTATTTTCAGCTCTGAGCTGAATCCACAATCTCTGGAGGGAAGATCGTTATATTGAAGGCATGAGGCTGATTCCCTCTCTGTCTAGTTTGGTTTTGTAAAGTTTACGTGTTTAAACATCTGTTCTCCTTGTTGGGAATCTCACTGACAAAAGCAAACACTGATCCCACACTAAACACCCCCCAACACAGGCCTGAGCAGAGAGTGTGAAATGGAACCGGTCTGAGTGTGGATAGTTTTTTTCAAAAAAGGGAGAGAAACACTCCTTCATTTTCAAATCTTTACCCTGCTTCTGTAGCGTCTCGGACTCCCCTGACACTCACTATCCATCTGAGTGAATCTCAGTGTCTAACTCTCACTCTCTGCCTTGCTCCCTCTCCCTATCTCTCTGTTACTCTGCATCCCTCCATCTCTCTCTCTCCCTCTCTCTCTCTATCCCTCTCCCACCGTGTGGTTCATCATTAAGGGGTCGTATCACGGGGAATACAAACACTCTTTCTGTTTCTGTCTTGGCAGAATTAGCGACATTAGTGGATCTTTCCAGGCTGGATTAACACAATACAGACAGAACGCTGCTGAGCTCAGCTCAGGTGGGACCGTAATGTTACAATAAGATCCAATCTGTAATCATGCGACTGTCTGAACATCATCCGATTAATTTGATTTAATTTATTATTGTTACATGGAATAGAATCATAGAATCCCTACAATGCAGGAGGAGACCATTCAACCCATCGAGTCTACACCGACATACTCGTATCCCCATAACCCCATGGATTTGCTCCAGCGAGTCCCCCTGACACTAAGGGGCAATTTAGCAAGGCCAGTCCTCCTAACCTGTACACTGCAAACCCACGCAGACACGGGGAGAATGTGCAAACTCCACACAGACAGTAATTCCCCAGTCGACACACTGTGGGACCTATTTGGGTTACAGTGAGGGAGAATTTAGCGCAGCCAATGCTCTTAATCAACACATCTTCCGGACTGTGGGAGGAAACCGGAGCATCCGGGGGAAACCCACGCAGAGACGGGGAGAACATACAGAGTGCGCACAGACAGTGACCCAAGCTGGGAATCAAACCCGGGTCCCTGACGCTGTGTAGCAGTAGTTAGTGCAAACCACTGTGTCACCGTGCCAGCATCTATACATACAGACACATAGATATATGGAGACACACACACACACACACACACACAGACACAGACACACACACAGACACACACACACACACACACACAGACACACACACACACACACACACACACACAACAGAAACAGCACACACACACACCACACAGACACACAACACACACACACACACACACACACACACACACACACACACACACACACACACACAGACACACACACACACACACACACACACACACAGATAGAGAGAAACACACACTTGACTTGTCCAAGCTGCCCCTTTTATTAAAACTCCTAAGCTAATCCCATTTGCCCACATTTGACCCATATCCCTCTGTAGCCATCTTCCCCATGGAACTGTGGAAATATTTTTTAGAAGACAAGATTGTCTCCCTCTCTACTATTACCCCCGGCAGCTTGTTCCAGACATCTCCCCACCCTCTGGGTGAAAACACTGCCCCTCTGGACCCTTTTGTATCGCTCCCCTCTCACCTTCAACCCATAGCCTCTAGTTTTACACTCCCCGACCTTTGGGAAAAGATATTGACGTGTGTGTGTTTCTCTCTTTGTGTGTCTCTCTCACACACCCTGTCTCGTACGTGCACGCTCTCTCTCACACACACATACACACTCACATAAACACACTCTCACACACATACACTCTCTCATGCACACTCTCTCTCACCCACACCCTTTCTCTCTTGCACACTCTCTCTCTCACAGTCCGTCCGTCGCACACACTCTCTCCGTCGCACACACTGCCTCGCACACACACTCTGCCTCGCACACACACTCAGACAACACTCACATATAAAGTCTCTGTCACACACCCTCTCTCTCACACTCACTCTGACACACACATACACTCTCACTCACACATTACCACTTACACACGCACTCTCGCACACTCTCTCACACACACACAAGACCCAGATTGTAATAACTGAGAGAGGTTTAGGGCAGAGATTACTGATAGAAGGCACAGATTGTAAATACCAAGCGCGTTAGGGCAGTGATTACTAATACTAGACCCAGATTGTAATAACTGAGAGAGATTTATGGCAGAGATTACTGATACAAGACCCAGATTGTAAATAACTGAGAGAGGTTTAGGGCAGAGATTACTGATACAAGGCCTGGATTGTAATAAGTGGAAGATATTTAGGGCAGAAATTGATGATACAGGGCCCAGATTGTAATAACTGGGAGAGGTTTAGGGTAGAGATTATCGATACAAGGCTCAGATTGTAACAACAGAGAGGTTTTTTATGGCAGAGTTTACAGATGCAAGGAACAAATTAGAATAATTTGGGGAAGTTTAATGCAGAGATTACTGATACAAGACACAGATTGTATAATCTGAGGGAGGTTTAGGGTCTACACCGACATACTCCTATCCCCATAACCCCATGGATTTGCTCCAGCGAGTCCCCCTGACATTAAGGGGCAATTTAGCAAGGCCAGCCCTCCTAACCTGTACACTGCAAACCCACGCAGACACAGGGAGAATGTCTGTGTCTCCAGCATTTCAAGCTCAGATCCCAGTGCTTTATAGTTGGGGCAGTGAGGAGTAAAACACAAATAGGAATGAATGTGTGGGAGTGTGTCAGTGTGGTTGTGTTTCTGAGTGTGTGGGGGGGAGAGTTTCTAAATGTGTATATGTTTTTCTGTGAGTGTGTGTGTGTCTGTCTGTGTATTTCAATGTGTATCTCTCTGTGTCGGTGTGGGTCTGTGAGCATGTGCATGTGTGTGTGTGTGTGTGTCTCTCTCTCTTAGGGTGCACAAGTGTCTCTCTCTGTGTCAGTGTGTGTGTCTCTCTCTGTGTATCTCAGTGTGTTTGTCTCTAACTCTGTGTGTGTGTGTGTTGAATGTACTTGTGTGTGTGTCTCTCTGTGTGTCTCTGTGTGAGTCTCTGTGCATGTGTGTCTCTGTCCATGTGTGTGTGTGTGTGTTTGCCCTGATCTGTTGTGTAGGTCTCCCTCGATGGGTCAACAGTCCTAAAACTGCACATATTTGAGATTTAAATACATTGACACACACACACAAACACTCAGAAAGACACACACAGTTTTAACATATTTACTGACCATTTAATGTGACTGAATGCTTCACATCGCAGTTTGCCATCGATACAGAGAATGAGACAGCATTGTAAGCAGCGTAGCTGGAAACATCAAATTGCAAAGAGTTTTTCATATTTAGTAAATGGACAAAACTGGTGGATGTTTCAGTGCAGGGAAATGTAAACTGACACAACTTAGATTTAAAAGGGATAGAACGATGTACTTTAATAAATGATGAAAAGACAGAAACAGTGGAAGCTCCAAATGTCCCGATATTTCACAGCTGGATTCACACAATCCACACAACAATGTCTCTGATATTGTGGAATTGTTGTAAATGTGGTTAATCTCAGTCCGGAGGCTGCCTTCATGATACAGAGTTAATCTGATCACTCTCATCGAAACAGCATCAACATTTCTGTACAATGTGAGGGAATCAGAAACTCAATGAGTTCAGGTTCAATGTTTAAAATAACCGGTCACTTTTCTGTGGCTGCTTTGGGGAATGTCAGTGGAATGTCGTTTCCAGTCAAGTTTGAAGAATTGTATTGGGGAGTCATTGGAAGCAATTTCCATTGTGAGCTTCCTGCATTCTGGAAATGTGTGGGATCTATTCAGAGATCGGAAATGGATGGATGAATAAAGTTTGATGTTAATGAGATGAGACTGTCTGCCTTACAGATTCCCAAGTTCCATGTGCTGAGAGAAAGGAAGGATTAAACAATATCTACAATTCAAATTCTTCAGACAAGTGAAAAAGCAAGAGAACAACTGAATCCACAAACACTGCCACAGACAGGATTCGAAGCTTCAACTTCATGTTTTAATGTGAAGGGCTGATGGAAATAAACCCGAGGCCACACTGGGATGCTGAACTATTTGATTCCTGTTTTTTCCCCAAACTTCAAAATAAAACTCTGTGCTGAAACATTCCTTGGACAGAGCAGAGGGAATTTTACTCTGGATTTAGCCCATGACAGTATTTGTGTTGGGGACATTTGATGAACGGTGCAGATTAAACATTATTCTTAACCACTGGAACTGAAGTTGGGGGCTGATTGAATCAAACATTGAAAATAATGAGGGAAAGGGAGAGGCTGATAAAGAACAAGTTTTTCTGCTGGTTGGGCAATTCCAGGATTTGGGAATATTTGGGTGTTAGCCTCAGTGTAGAATTGGAGAATTGTAGGAATGAAAACATTGCCAGATGTGGTGTGGAGTTAGTTTGAAACAATCTTCTGCAAATGGCTATTGATGCTCAGTCACTTGTAATTATTTGAAATCTGGGGTTTGATAGATTTCCCTTAGTCCGAAGGGGTAAAGAGACAGAGAGTTCGATCACACATCAGCCAGGATCTTATTGAATATTGGAACAGGCTTTCAGGAAGATTGTTCCAGATTCCAAACCCCCTCTTGGTGAAGTGGTTTTCCACATTTCACTTCTGATCCATTTCCCCATCACTTCCAATCTGGGCCCTCTAGTTCATCACCAGCTCTTGAGAGGGAAGAGCTTCTCACTCTTTAACCTGTCCAAAATCCTCAGGATCTTCAATCTCTCTCTCAAGTCTCACCTCGGCCTTCTTTTCTCCAAGGAAAACAGTCCCAAGCTTTCCGATTTACCCTCGTAGCTACGGCTCTTAATCCCTGGAATCATTCTTGTCAACCTGCTCTGTACTCTTCCCAATATCTTCACATCCCATCAGAACTGATCACAGGCTCCAGATGAGGCCTAATGAGTGTCTACCCTGATAAGTGCGAGGTGATTCATTTTGGAAGGAAAAACTTGAATGCGGATTACAGGGTCAACGGCAGGGTTCTGTGGAATGGGGAGGAACAGAAAGATTTTGGGGGTCATGTCCACAGATCTCTGAAGGTTGCCACTCAAGTAGATAGAGCTGCGAAGAAGCTCATAGTGTGTTAGCACGATAATGTTATTAACAGGGGGTTTTAATTTTTAGAACCGTGGGATTATACTGCAACTGTACAACACCCTCTGCGGGCGACTGTCACTCTGAGCCACTGTCAGCGACCACATTTGGAATATAGTGTTCAGTTCTGGTCACCTCACTAAGAAGGATGTGGAAGGATTGGAGAGAGTGCAGAGGAGATTTCCCAGGATGCTGCCTGGTTTGGAGGGTAGAGTCTTATGAGGAAAGGTTGAGGGAACTGGGGCTTTTCTCTTTGGAGCAGAGGAGGATGAGAGGCGATTTAATAGAGATTTATAAGATGATGAGGGGGATAGAGTGGATGTTCAGAGACTATTTCCTCGGATGTAGCTGTTACTAGGGGACATAACTATACGGTTCATGGTGGGAGATATCGGAGGGATGTGCGAGGTAGACTCTTCACTCAAGAGAGTGGTTGGGATGTGGAATGCACTGCCTGCTGTGATAGTGGAGTCGGACACTTTAGGAACTTTCATGCGGTTATTGGATAGGCTGATGGAGCACACCGGAATGATAGGGAGTGGGATAGCTCGATCTTGGGTTCGGACAAAGCTCGGCACAACATTGAGGGCCGAAGGGCCTGTACTGTGCTGTACTGTTCTAGGTTCGATTTTACGAGCTCAATATGAGCTCCTTCCTCTTGTACTCAATTCCTCCGTTAATAAAAACTGGGATACCACATCCTGCTCTCTCAAAAGTGCCCTCTCAACTTCCTGAATGGATGTAGATATTCCAGTCATAGAATTCCCTACAGGGCAGAAGGAGGCCATTCAGCCTATCCAGCCTGTACTTACCACAATCCCACCCAGGCCCTACCACTGCAATATCACATATTGACCCTGCTCATTCCCCTGACACTAAGCGGCAATTTGAATGGCCAATCAACCCCGAACCCACACTTCTTTGGACTGTGGGAAGAAACCAGAATTTCTTTAATCTGTCTTTAAAGAATTATTGACTAATCTTTAAACATCCACATGAACTCTCACAGAACAAGGCCAACATGGGGGAATCTAGTATCAGCTTTCAAAATGTATTCATTAGTGTCACAAGTAGAGTTATATTAACACTGCGATGAAGTTACTGTGAAAAGCCTGTAGTCGCCAAGCTCTGGCACCTGTTTGGGTTACACTGAGGGTGAATTTAGCACGGCTGATACACCCTAACCAGCACGTCTTTCGCACCGTGGGAGGAAACCAGAGCACCCGGAGGAAACCCACGCCGACACGGGGAGAATGTGCAAGCTTCACACTGACAGTGAGCCCAGCACTGTCTCAGAGTAAGGTGGGGTTAGGGATATTTAAGAGTGAAATGAGGAGGAAATTCCTTCCCTCAGAGTCTCACGGTGAAGAAGAGGCCCTTCGGCCCATCGAGCCTGTACCACCAGTAACTCCCACTAAAGTTGTGCTGACCCAATTTCCCATCTCTTGCACCATATCTTTGAACGTTGAGATGTTTTGATGCTCATCCAAATGTTTTTGAAAGGTTTTCGGCCTCCCCTCCCTTTCCCAGACAGTTCGTTCCTGATCCTCACCACCCTCGGAGTGAATGTTTTTCACAACTCCCCTCTGTCTCACCCGCTCTTTGTCCGACTAAAACCCTGTCCCCTCGTGACTGACCCCTCAACCGAGCGGAACAACTGCCTCCTCTTCACTCTGTCTGTCCATCCCCCCCTCATAACCTTCTCCACCTCGATCCTGTCAACCCTCGGCCTTCTCTGAAAACTATCGAAGCCTATCCGGTCTGTCCTTATCGCTCAGAGCCTCCAGCCCAGGGAACGTCCTGTTGAAGCTCCCCCTCCAGTGCAGTCCCATCCTTCCCGATAGTGAGGTGAACAGAGCTGCACCCAGTGCTCCAGCTGTGGCCTCCCGAACACTCTGTCCAACTCCAACCTGAACTCTTTGCTCTTATTCTCTGACTGATAAAAGCAACTCTTTTATCTGCCTTCTTTAGCCCCTGATCCCCCTGCTCTGCTCCCTTCAGGGATCTGGGAATCATTACCCCAGATCCGTATGTTCCTCGGAGCTTCCCAGTGTCCCACCACTCATTAAATCCTCCCTCATCCTGTTCCTTCTTCCAAACTGTATCAGCTCACACTTATCAGGGTTAAATACCATCTGCCCCTGCTCTGCCTATCTACCTGAGAGAGGATTAGGGCAGAGATTACTGATACAAGGCCCAGATTATAATGACTGAGAGAGGTTTAGGGCAGAGATTACTGATACAAGGCCCAGATTGTAATAACTGAGAGAGGTTTAGGACAGAGATTACTGATACAAGGCCCAGATTGTAATAACTGAGAGAGGTTTAGGGCAGAGATTCCTGATACAAGTCCCAGATTGTAATAACTGAGAGAGGTTTTGGGGCAGAGATTACTGATACAAGGCCCAGATTGTAATCACTGAGAGAGGTTTAGAGCAGAGATTACTGATACAAGGCCCAGATTGTAATAACTGAGAGAGGTTTAGGGCAGAGATTACTGATACAAGGCCCAGATGTAATACTGAGAGAGGTTTAGGACAGAGATTACTGATCAAGGCCCAGATTTGTAATAACTGAGAGAGGTTTAAGAGCAGAGATTATGATACAAGGCCCAGATTGTAATAACTGAGAGAGGTTTAGGACAGAGATTACTGATACAAGGCCCAGATTGTAATAACTGAGAGAGGTTTAGGAGAGAGATTACTGATACAAGGCCCAGATTGTAATAACTGAGAGAGGTTTAGGACAGAGATTACTGATACAAGGCCCAGATTGTAATAACTGAGAGAGGTTTTGGGGCAGAGGTTAGTGATGTAAGTTCCAAATTGTAATAATGGAGTGTTACACTCTCTTCTCTCTCACACACACACAAACACACACACACTGACTCTCACACATTCACTCTCATGCACACTGTGTCACACACATACATACACACATTCTCTCTCTCACACACACTCTCTCCCTCACACACACTCTCTCCCTCACACACACTCACACTCTCTCACACACACTCTCACACACACACACTCTCTCTCTCACCCACACACTGTCTCTCTCTCACACACACACACACACTCTCTCTCTCACCCACACACTCTCTCTCACACACACACACACACACACACACACTGCAGTAGGGAATGAGTTAATGAACTGTGTAATACTTGAGAGAATGAGAAAAAACTCTCCAGTATCTCAGGTGCAGACTGTTTTTATAGAATTCAGATAAATATCACTTTGTTTTTGTGTGCCCAGACTGAGGATCTCCCTCTTATTGGACACAACGTTTTAGGTGACCCAGACAGGGAGGCAACAACTGGATCTATGTGTCTGTCTCTCTCTGTCTCGATCTGTATCTGTGTGTCTCTCTGTCTCTGTATCTGTATCTGTGTCTGTGTGTCTGTCTCTCTCTGCTCTGTATCTGTATCTGTGTGTCTCTCTGTCTCTGTATCTGTATCTGTGTCTGTGTGTCTGTCTCTCTCTGTCTCTGTATCGATCTGTGTGTCTCTCTGTCTCTGTATCTGTATCTGTGTCTGTGTGTCTGTCTCTCTCGTCTCTGTATCTGTATCTGTGTCTGTGTGTCTGTCTCTCTCTGTCTCTGTATCTGTGTGTCTCTCTGTCTCTGTATCTGTATCTGTGTCTGTGTGTCTGTCTCTCTCTGTCTCTGTATCTGTGTGTCTCTCTGTCTCTGCATCTGTATCTGTATCTGTGTGTCTGTCTCTCTCTGTCTCTGTATCTGTGTGTCTCTCTGTCTCTGTATCTGTATCTGTGTCTGTGTGTCTGTCTCCCTCTGTCTCTGTATCAGTGTGTCTGTCTCTGTATCTGTCTCTCTCTCTCTGTCTCTGTATCTGTATCTGTGTCTGTGTGTCTGTCTCTCTGTCTCTGTATCTGTATCTGTATCTGTGTGTCTGTCTCTGTCTCTGTATCTGTGTGTCTCTCTGTCTCTGTATCTGTATCTGTGTCTGTGTGTCTGTCTCTCTCTGTCTCTGTATCAGTGTGTCTGTCTCTGTCTCTGTATCTGTCTCTCTCTCTCTGTCTCTGCATCTGTGTGTCTGTCTCTGTATCTGTCTCTCTCTCCCTGTCTCTGTATCTGTCTCTCTCTCTCTGTATCTGTCTCTGTATCTGTGTGTCTGTCTCTCTGTCTCTGTATCTGTGTGTCTCTCTCTGTATCTGTCTCTGTATCTGTGTGTCTGTCTCTCTGTCTCTGTATCTGTCTCTCTCTCTCTGTATCTGTCTCTGTATCTGTGTGTCTGTCTCTCTGTCTCTGTATCTGTATCTGTGACTCTCTATCTCTGTGTATCTGCGTCTCTCTGTCTCAATCTCTCTGCCTCTCTGTGTCCTTGTATTTCTCTGTGTCCATATCTCTCTTGATCTCTATCTCTCTGTGTGTCTCTTTTCTTTGTGTCTCTCTGTGTGTCTGTGTATCTCTCTGTTCCTGTGTGTGTGTCTCTCTCTGTATATTTTTCTCCCTGTGTGTCTCTGTCTCTCTGTGTTTTTCTCTCTCTGTGTCTCTGTGTTTCTCTGTGTCTCTGTCTCTCTGTGTTTTTCTCTCTGTGTCTCTGTGTTTCTGTGTGTCTCTGTCTCTCTGTGTTTTTCTCTCTGTGTCTCTGTGTTTCTCTGTGTCTCTGTCTCTCTGTGTTTTTCTCTCTGTGTCTGTGTTTCTCTGTGTCTCTGTCTCTCTGTGTTTTTCTCTCTCTGTGTCTCTGTGTTTCTCTGTGTCTCTGTCTCTGTGTTTTTCTCTCTGTGTCTCTGTGTTTCTCTGTGTCTCTGTCTCTCTGTGTTTTTCTCTCTGTGTGTCTGTGTGTCTCTGTCTCTCTGTGTGTCTGTGTTTCTCTGTGTCTCTGTCTCTCTGTGTTTTTCTCTCTGTGTTTCTCTGTGTCTCTGTCTCTCTGTGTTTTTCTCTCTGTGTCTCTGTGTTTCTCTGTGTCTCTGTCTCTCTGTGTTTTTCTCTCTGTGTGTCTGTGTGTCTCTGTGTTCCTCTGTGTCTCTCTCTCTCTCTGTGTTTTGTCTGCGTGTCTCTGTGTGTCTCTGTTTCTCTATGTTTTTCTCTCTGTGTCTCTGTGTGTCTCTGTCTCTCTGTGTTTTTCTCTCTGTGTCTCTGTCTCTCTGTGTTTTTCTGTCTGTGTGTCTCTGTGTTCCTGTGTCTCTCTCTCTCTCTGTGTTTTTGTCTGTGTGTCTCTGTGTTCCTCTGTGTCTCTGTCTCTCTGTTTTTCTCTCTGTGTCTGTGTTTCTCTGTGTCTCTGTCTCTCTGTGTTTTTCTCTCTGTGTGTCTCTGTGTTTCTCTGTGTCTCTGTCTCTCTGTGTTTTTCTCTCTGTGTCTCTGTGTCTCTCTCTGTCTCTGTCTCTCTGTGTGTTTTTCTCTGTGTGTCTCTGTGTTTTTCTCTCTGTGTGTCTCTGTGTTTCTCTCTGTCTCTGTCTCTCTGTGTTTTTCTCTCTGTGTGTCTCTGTCTCTCTCTGTCTCTGTCTCTCTGTGTTTCTCTGTGTGTCTCTGTGTGTTTTTCTCTCTGTGTTCTCTGTGTCTCTCTCTGTCTCTGTCTCTCTGTGTTTTTCTCTCTGTGTCTCTGTGTGTTTTTCTCTCTGTGTGTCTCTGTGTCTCTCTCTGTCTCTGTCTCTCTGTGTTTTTCTCTCTGTGTCTCTGTGTGTTTTTCTCTCTGTGTGTCTCTGTGTCTCTCTCTGTCTCTGTCTCTCTGTGTTTTTCTCTCTCTGTGTCTCTGTGTTTCTCTGTGTCTCTGTCTCTCTGTGTTTTTCTCTCTGTGTCTCTGTGTGTTTTTCTCTCTGTGTGTCTCTGTGTCTCTCTCTGTCTCTGTCTCTCTGTGTTTTTCTCTCTCTCTCTGTGTCTGTGTGTTTTGATGCTGAAGGCCTCGTATTTTCAGCTCTGAGCTGAATCCACAATCTCTGGAGGGAAGATCGTTTCATTGAAGGCATGAGGCTGATTCCCTCTCTGTCTAGTTTGGTTTTGTAAAGTTTACGTGTTTAAACATCTGTTCCCCTTGTTGGGAATCTCACTGACAAAAGCAAACACTGATCCCACACTAAACACCCCCCAACACAGGCCTGAGCAGAGAGTGTGAAATGGAACCGGTCTGAGTGTGGATAGTTTTTTTCAAAAAAAGGAGAGAAACACTCCTTCATTTTCAAATCTTTACCCTGCTTCTGTAGCGTCTCGGACTCCCCTGACACTCACTATCCATCTGAGTGAATCTCAGTGTCTAACTCTCACTCTCTGCATTGCTCCCTCTCCCTATCTCTCTGTTACTCTGCATCCCTCCATCTCTCTCTCTCCCTCTCTCTCTCTATCCCTCTCCCACCGTGTGGTTCATCATTAAGGGGTCGTATCACGGGGAATACAAACACTCTTTCTGTTTCTGTCTTGGCAGAATTAGCGACATTAGTGGATCTTTCCAGACTGGATTCACACAATACAGACAGAACGCTGCTGAGCTCAGCTCAGGTGGGACCGTAATGTTACAATAAGATCCAATCTGTAATCATGCGACTGTCTAAACGTCACCCGATTAATTTGATTTAATTTATTATTGTTACATGGAATAGAATCATAGAATCCCTACAATGCAGGAGGAGACCATTGATACCCCCCACCCCAACCCCCTGTCAATCTGGCACTGAACTTGTGTCTTAACTGAGAGAGAAGCAGAGAGACAGAGAAAGAATCAGAGGGTGAGAGACATCTCTTGCTCTGTCTTTCCCTCTCTCCCCGTCTCCCTCGCTCTCCTCCTCGTTCTCTCCCTCTCTCCTGCCGCTCTCCCTCCCCGTCTCCACCAGTCTCACAGTTGTCGTGTGCTAAGTGTTTCCCCACTGCTGGGAATTTGCAAAGGGGGAGAGACCCTGTGTAATACAATGAAGATAAATCTGCCCCCTTCACTCCTCACTCCCATTTCCTCAATCATTTGGATATGTGGAATGGTCACATCCAAGGGGGCCTTCACGACACACGACAGCGCAGAGTCGCTGAGCAGAGACTGATAGACAAGTTCCACACACATGAGGACGGTCTCAACAGGGATCTTGGCTTCATGTCACACTATCTGTAACCCCCGTGATTTGCCTGGGTTTATAAAACCTCACTAACTGTGCCGGTTAGAGACAATTCACACTCTTTAGTTTACCCCAGTTCAACGCTGGCATCTCTGTGAAAATATCACAGCAAGGTGATTATAATCATCTCCCCACTTGATTATGGGCAGTTCACCATCACCCCACCCCCCACAAACCACCCCCCCCCCACACACACACACAACAACAACACACACAACACAACACACACACAGACACACACACAACACACAGACACACACACACAGACACACAGACACACACACAGACACAGACACACAGACTGCAAACTGATGTTTAAAATGGAGCAGCAGACAGAAAATCGAGAGCTGGTTTTAAACTCTGAGAGAGAAACATTATAACTGGTGACAGGCTGTTATTGTACAGAAATGTGGAGGCTGTGGGCTCAGAGTTTCCACACCACCAGTTTAAAGTCCAAACAGGTTTATTTGGAGCAAAAGCCGTGAATTTTGGGGAACAGCCCGTCCCTTCGTTCTGTGTTTCTGTGTGTCTCTGTATCTGTGTCTCTCTCCTTCTTTCTCTGTTTCTGCCTCTCTCTCTCTCTCTCTCTGTCGCTCTATGTTTCTGTCTGTCTCTGTATCAGTTTGTCTCTGTCTCTGTATCAGTTTGTCTCTGTATCTGTGTCTCTAACCCTCTTTCTCTCTGTTAATGCCTCTCTCTGTCTCTCTATCGTTCTGTGTTTCTGTGTGTCTCTGTATCTGTGTCTCTCCCTCTTCCTCTGTGTTTCTGACTCTCTCTCTCTGTGTGCCATTTTGTGTTTCTGTGTGTCTCTGTATCTGTGTGTCTCTGTACCTGTGTCTCTGTATCTGTGTGTCTCTGTATCTGTGTGTCTCTGTGTTTGTGTGTGTCTCTGCTTCTGTGTGTCTCAGTGTTTCTGTGTATCTCTCTATCTGTGAGTCTCTGTAACTGTGTGTCTCTGTGTAACTGTGTGTCTCTGTGTTTCTGTGTATCTCTCTATCTGTGTGTCTCTTTAACTGTGTGTCTCTGTTTAACTGTGTGTCTCTGTGTTTCTGTGTGTCTCTGTTTAACTGTGTGTCTCTGTATTTATGTGTCTCTATGTTTCTGTGTGTCTCTATGTTTCTGTGTGTCTCTGCTTCTGTGTGTCTCTGTGTTTCTGTGTGTCTCTGTGTAACTGTGTGTCTCTGTGTTTCTGTGTATCTCTGTATCTGTCTGTCTCTATGTTTCTGTGTGTCTCAGTGTATCTGTGTGTCTCTGCTTCTGTGTGTCTCTGTTTCTGTGTGTCTCTGTATCTGTCTGTCTCTGTATTTCTAATTTGTCCCTTAGTGATCCAAGTGTCTCAGAGATGGAGAGACAGGGACACAGGGGAGCCCGAAACGCTACAGAAACAGGAGAAAGGTTTGAAAATGGAGCCTTCTCTGCTGTGGTGAAAACTATCGAAGCCTATCCGGTCTGTCCTTATCGCTCAGAGCCTCCAGCCCAGGGAACGTCCTGTTGAAGCTCCCCCTCCAGTGCAGTCCCATCCTTCCCGATAGTGAGGTGAACAGAGCTGCACCCAGTGCTCCAGCTGTGGCCTCACGAACACTCTGTCCAACTCCAACCTGAACTCTTTGCTCTTATTCTCTGACTGATAAAGGCAACTCTTTTATCTGCCTTCTTTAGCCCCTGATTCCCCTGCTCTGCTCCCTTCAGGGATCTGGGAATCATTACCCCAGATCCGTATGTTCCTCGGAGCTTCCCAGTGTCCCACCACTCATTAAATCCTCCCTCACCTTGTTCCTTCTTCCAAACTGCATCAGCTCACACTTATCAGGGTTAAATACCATCTGCTCCTGCTCTGTCTATCTGACCAACCCAGTTATATCTTCCTGTAACCTCCCACCTTCTTCCCTATTAACCATCCGCCCAATCCTGGGATCATCTGGACCCCTTGCTTCTCATTGCCCCCACGTTCCCATCTGGAACATTTCTACAGAACAATAATAAACAGCCCAACACTGAGCCGTGTGGGACCCCACCACTGGACACAGGCCTCCAGTCTCTCAAACAGCTTTCTACCCCCCACCCTCTGTGTCCAAATACTCAACCCCTTTCCAATCCCTCTCGCCAACTCTCCCTCAATCCCGTGTGCTTCCTTGAGGGTAAATCTTTGGAATTCTATATCCCAGAGAGCTGTGGAAGCTCCATCATCATTCACAGACTGAGATACCCGAGGAAATAACTTCCCAGTGTTCAGATTACTGATACAAGGCCCAGATTGTAATAACTGAGAGAGGTTTAGGGCAGAGATTACTGATACAAGGCCCAGATTGTAATAACTGAGAGAGGTTTAGGGCAGAGATTACTGATACAAGGCCCAGATTGTAATAACTGAGAGAGGTTTAGGGCAGAGATTACTGATACAAGGCCCAGATTGTAATAACTGAGAGAGGTTTAGGGCAGAGATTACTGATACAAGGCCCAGATTGTAATAACTGAGAGAGGTTTAGGGCAGAGATTACTGATACAAGGCCCAGATTGTAATAACTGAGAGAGGTTTAGGGCAGAGATTACTGATACAAGGCCCAGATTGTAATAACTGAGAGAGGTTTAGGGCAGAGATTACTGATACAAGGCCCAGATTGTAATAACTGAGAGAGGTTTAGGGCAGAGATTACTGATACAAGGCCCAGATTGTAATAACTGAGAGAGGTTTAGGGCAGAGATTACTGATACAAGGCCCAGATTGTAATAACTGAGAGAGGTTTAGGGCAGAGATTACTGATACAAGGCCCAGATTGTAATAACTGAGAGAGGTTTAGGGCAGAGATTACTGATACAAGGCCCAGATTGTAATAACTGAGAGAGGTTTAGGGCAGAGATTACTGATACAAGGCCCAGATTGTAATAACTGAGAGAGGTTTAGGGCAGAGATTACTGATACAAGGCCCAGATTGTAATAACTGAGAGAGGTTTAGGGCAGAGATTACTGATACAAGGCCCAAACTGTAATAACTGAGAGAGGTTTAGGGCAGAGATTACTGATACAAGGCCCAGATTGTAATAACTGAGAGAGGTTTAGGGCAGAGATTACTGATACAAGGCCCAGATTGTAATAACTGAGAGAGGTTTAGAGCAGAGATTACTGATACAAGGCCCAGATTGGAATAACAGGGAGTCTATTAATTGTAGTTAATATTTTTCTTGTAGTTTAAACTTCATGTAAATATAAATAACTTTTCTTGTTCCTTATTCTCAATTGTTCATTCCCCGTGATGTTGAGCTGTGTGTTTTCTCTTTCTGGTCTCTGTTACAGTTGTACAGATCCTGGGCAGCTCAGATCGAATGGATTCTGATCCCAGTGTGAAGCTCAAAGATCATATTCACAGTGTTAAATTTAAAATCAATTCTCCTGCAAAATATTCTCTGGATTTTTAATAAACATTGAATGCAAAATTAATAAATTCTGACTTTGTCTAACTCCATCTCTCTTTCTCTATATCTCTGTTAGTATGATTTTGTGTGTGTCTCTCTATATATATCTCTACATATCTGTGTGGCTCTGTCTCTGTATTTCTCTGTATCTGTGTCTCTTTGTCTGTACCTGTGTATCTTTCTGTGTCTCTGTATTTCTCTGTATCTGTGACTCTCTATCTCTGTGTATCTGTCTCTTTATTTATCTCTAGCAACAGAGGAGAGACAGAGAGTGAGGAGTGCAGCGAGATAGAGAGAGAGACTGACGAGAGAGAGAGAGAGAGAGACACAGATACAGAGAGAGCCAGATAGACAAACAGAGAGAGAGAGAGAGACAGAGAGATAGAGAGCAAAACTCAGAGAGACAGAATGGATAGGAAGAGAGAGGGAGACCACACACACACGATACAGAAAGAGATTACCGCCTTAGAGAGAGACCTGCAGATAGAGACACACATCGACACACACACACACACACAGACACAGATCAGAGAGAGACACACTTTGATAGGGGAAGAAGAGAGAGAGCGAAAGAGTGAGACGACAGACGGAGAGAAAGAGGCACAAACAGAGAGAGAGAGAATACACACAGATACAACGAGAGAGCACACAGTTACAGAGAGAGATACAGATAAACAGAACAAGAAACACCATAGAGAGAGACAGAGATATAGATACAGATAGAGACAGAAAGAGAGAGAGATACACACATAGATACAGAGTGAGACATACCGATACAGAGAGAGAGAGAGACAGAGAGGGAGAGAAAAACTAAGAGAGAGAGACAGATGGATAGGAAGTGAGAGGGAGACACACACACAGATACAGCGAGACAGACAGAGATACAGAAAGAGACACACACCATTTTAGAGAGAGAGAGAAAGAGAGAGAGAGAGACAGGTACAGAGAGAGATACAGATAAACAGAACAAGAAACACAGTAGAGAGGGACAGAGATATAGATACAGATAGAGAAAAACAGAGAGATACACACATAGATACAGAGTGAGACATACAGATACAGAGAGAGAGACACACACAGATACAGGGAGAGAGATACAGATAGAGAGAGAAAAACACAATAGAGAGAGAAAGAGACAGATACAGAGATAAATAAAGAGACAGATACACAGAGATAGAGAGTCACAGATACAGAGAAATACAGAGACACAGAAAGATACACAGGTACAGACAAAGAGACACAGATACAGAGAAATACAGAGACAGAGCCACACAGATATGTAGAGATATATATAGAGAGACACACACAAAATCATACTAACAGAGATATAGAGAAAGAGAGATGGAGTTAGACAAAGTCAGAATTTATTAATTTTGCATTCAATGTTTATTAAAAATCCAGAGAATATTTTGCAGGAGAATTGATTTTAAATTTAACACTGTGAATATGATCTTTGAGCTTCACACTGGGATCAGAATCCATTCGATCTGAGCTGCCCAGGATCTGTACAACTGTAACAGAGACCAGAAAGAGAAAACACACAGCTCAACATCACGGGGAATGAACAATTGAGAATAAGGAACAAGAAAAGTTATTTATATTTACATGAAGTTTAAACTACAAGAAAAATATTAACTACAATTAATAGACTCCCTGTTATTCCAATCTGGGCCTTGTATCAGTAATCTCTGCTTAAACCTCTCTCAGTTATTACAATCTGGGCCTTGTATCAGTAATCTCTGCCCTAAACCTCTCTCAGTTATTACAATCTGGGCCTTGTATCAGTAATCTCTGCCCTAAACCTCTCTCAGTTATTACAATCTGGGCCTTGTATCAGTAATCTCTGCCCTAAACCTCTCTCAGTTATTACAATCTGGGCCTTGTATCAGTAATCTCTGCCCTAAACCTCTCTCAGTTATTACAGTTTGGGCCTTGTATCAGTAATCTCTGCCCTAAACCTCTCTCAGTTATTACAATCTGGGCCTTGTATCAGTAATCTCTGCCCTAAACCTCTCTCAGTTATTACAATCTGGGCCTTGTATCAGTAATCTCTGCCCTAAACCTCTCTCAGTTATTACAATCTGGGCCTTGTATCAGTAATCTCTGCCCTAAACCTCTCTCAGTTATTACAATCTGGGCCTTGTATCAGTAATCTCTGCCCTAAACCTCTCTCAGTTATTACAATCTGGGCCTTGTATCAGTAATCTCTGCCCTAAACCTCTCTCAATTATTATAATCTGGGCCTTGTATCAGTAATCTCTGCCCTAAACCTCTCTCAGTTATTATAATCTGGGCCTTGTATCAGTAATCTCTGCCCTAAACCTCTCTCAGTTATTACAATCTGGGCCTTGTATCAGTAATCTCTGCCCTAAACCTCTCTCAGTTATTACAATCTGGGCCTTGTATCAGTAATCTCTGCCCTAAACCTCTCTCAGTTATTACAATCTGGGCCTTGTATCAGTAATCTCTGCCCTAAACCTCTCTCAGTTATTACAATCTGGGCCTTGTATCAGTAATCTCTGCCCTAAACCTCTCTCAGTTATTACAATCTGGGCCTTGTATCAGTAATCTCTGCCCTAAACCTCTCTCAGTTATTACAATCTGGGCCTTGTATCAGTAATCTCTGCCCTAAACCTCTCTCAATTATTATAATCTGGGCCTTGTATCAGTAATCTCTGCCCTAAACGTCTCTCAGTCATTAGAATCTGGGCCTTGTATCAGTAATCTGAACACTGGGAAGTTATTTCCTCTGGTATCTCAGTCTGTGAATGAAGATGGAGTTTCCACAGCTCTCTGGGATATAGAATTCCAAAGATTTACCCTCAAGGAAGCACACGGGATTGAGGGAGAGTTGGCGAGAGGGATTGGAAAGGGGTTGAGTATTTGGACACAGAGGGTGGGGGGTAGAAAGCTGTTTGAGAGACTGGAGGCCTGTGTCCAGTGGTGGGGTCCCACACGGCTCAGTGTTGGGCTGTTTATTATTGTTCTGTAGAAATGTTCCAGATGGGAACGTGGGGGCAATGAGAAGCAAGGGGTCCAGATGATCCCAGGATTGGGCGGATGGTTAATAGGGAAGAAGGTGGGAGGTTACAGGAAGATATAACTGGGTTGGTCAGATAGACAGAGCAGGAGCAGATGGTATTTAACCCTGATAAGTGTGAGCTGATGCAGTTTGGAAGAAGGAACAAGGTGAGGGAGGATTTAATGAGTGGTGGGACACTGGGAAGCTCCGAGGAACATACGGATCTGGGGTAATGATTCCCAGATCCCTGAAGGGAGCAGAGCAGGGGAATCAGGGGCTAAAGAAGGCAGATAAAAGACTTGCCTTTATCAGTCAGAGAATAAGAGCAAAGAGTTCAGGTTGGAGTTGGACAGAGTGTTCGTGAGGCCACAGCTGGAGCACTGGGTGCAGCTCTGTTCACCTCACTATCGGGAAGGATGGGACTGCACTGGAGGGGGAGCTTCAACAGGACGTTCCCTGGGCTGGAGGCTCTGAGCGATAAGGACAGACCGGATAGGCTTCGATAGTTTTCACCACAGCAGAGAAGGCTCCATTTTCAAACCTTTCTCCTGTTTCTGTAGCGTTTCGGGCTCCCCTGTGTCCCTGTCTCTCCATCTCTGAGACACTTGGATCACTAAGGGACAAATTAGAAATACAGAGACAGACAGATACAGAGACACACAGAAACAGAGACACACAGAAGCAGAGACACACAGATACACTGAGACACACAGAAACATAGAGACAGACAGATACAGAGATACACAGAAACACAGAGACACACAGTTACACAGAGACACACAGAAACACAGAGACACACAGAAGCAGAGACACACAGAAACATACAGACACATAGATACAGAGACACACAGAAACATAGAGACACACAGAAACATAGAGACACATAAATACAGAGACACACAGTTAAACAGAGACACACAGAAACACAGAGACACACAGTTAAACAGAGACACACAGTTAAAGAGACACACAGATAGAGAGATACACAGAAACACAGAGACACACAGTTACACAGAGACACACAGTTACAGAGACTCACAGATAGAGAGATACACAGAAACACTGAGACACACAGAAGCAGAGACACACACAAACACAGAGACACACAGATAGAGATATACACAGGAACACAAAGACAGACAGATACAGAGACACACAGATACAGAGACACACAGATACAGAGACATACAGAAGCACAGAGACACAGGTACAGAGACACACAGGAACACAGAGACACACAGATACAGAGACACAGAGAGACACACAGATACAGAGACACACAGAAACACAAAATGGCACACAGAGAGAGAGTCAGAAACACAGAGGAAGAGGGAGAGACACAGATACAGAGACACACAGAAACACAGAACGATAGAGAGACAGAGAGAGGCATTAACAGAGAGAAAGAGGGTTAGAGACACAGATACAGAGACAAACTGATACAGAGACAGAGACAAACTGATACAGAGACAGACAGAAACATAGAGCGACAGAGAGAGAGAGAGAGAGAGGCAGAAACAGAGAAAGAAGGAGAGAGACACAGATACAGAGACACACAGAAACACAGAACGAAGGGACGGGCTGTTCCCCAAAATTCACGGCTTTTGCTCCAAATAAACCTGTTTGGACTTTAAACTGGTGGTGTGGAAACTCTGAGCCCACAGCCTCCACATTTCTGTACAATAACAGCCTGTCACCAGTTATAATGTTTCTCTCTCAGAGTTTAAAACCAGCTCTCAATTTTCTGTCTGCTGCTCCATTTTAAACATCAGTTTGCAGTCTGTGTGTCTGTGTCTGTGTGTGTGTCTGTGTGTCTGTGTGTGTGTGTCTGTGTGTCTGTGTGTGTGTCTGTGTGTTGTGTGTGTGTGTCTGTGTGTGTGTGTGTGTCTGTGTCTGTGGTGTGTCTCTGTGTGTGTGTGTGGGGGGGGTGGTGGTTTGTTGGGGGTGGGGTGATGGTGAACTGCCCATAATCAAGTGGGGAGATGATTATAATCACCTTGCTGTGATATTTTCACAGAGATGCCAGCGTTGAACTGGGGTAAACTAAAGAGTGTGAATTGTCTCTAACCGGCACAGTTAGTGAGGTTTTATAAACCCAGGCAAATCACGGGGGTTACAGATAGTGTGACATGAAGCCAAGATCCCTGTTGAGACCGTCCTCATGTGTGTGGAACTTGTCTATCAGTCTCTGCTCAGCGACTCTGCGCTGTCGTGTGTCGTGAAGGCCCCCTTGGATGTGACCATTCCACATATCCAAATGATTGAGGAAATGGGAGTGAGGAGTGAAGGGGGCAGATTTATCTTCATTGTATTACACAGGGTCTCTCCCCCTTTGCAAATTCCCAGCAGTGGGGAAACACTTAGCACACGACAACTGTGAGACTGGTGGAGACGGGGAGGGAGAGCGGCAGGAGAGAGGGAGAGAACGAGGAGGAGAGCGAGGGAGACGGGGAGAGAGGGAAAGACAGAGCAAGAGATGTCTCTCACCCTCTGATTCTTTCTCTGTCTCTCTGCTTCTCTCTCAGTTAAGACACAAGTTCAGTGCCAGATTGACAGGGGGTTGGGGTGGGGGGTATCAATGGTCTCCTCCTGCATTGTAGGGATTCTATGATTCTATTCCATGTAACAATAATAAATTAAATCAAATTAATCGGATGACGTTTAGACAGTCGCATGATTACAGATTGGATCTTATTGTAACATTACGGTCCCACCTGAGCTGAGCTCAGCAGCGTTCTGTCTGTATTGTGTGAATCCAGTCTGGAAAGATCCACTAATGTCGCTAATTCTGCCAAGACAGAAACAGAAAGAGTGTTTGTATTCCCCGTGATACGACCCCTTAATGATGAACCACACGGTGGGAGAGGGATAGAGAGAGAGAGGGAGAGAGAGAGATGGAGGGATGCAGAGTAACAGAGAGATAGGGAGAGGGAGCAATGCAGAGAGTGAGAGTTAGACACTGAGATTCACTCAGATGGATAGTGAGTGTCAGGGGAGTCCGAGACGCTACAGAAGCAGGGTAAAGATTTGAAAATGAAGGAGTGTTTCTCTCCTTTTTTTGAAAAAAACTATCCACACTCAGACCGGTTCCATTTCACACTCTCTGCTCAGGCCTGTGTTGGGGGGTGTTTAGTGTGGGATCAGTGTTTGCTTTTGTCAGTGAGATTCCCAACAAGGGGAACAGATGTTTAAACACGTAAACTTTACAAAACCAAACTAGACAGAGAGGGAATCAGCCTCATGCCTTCAATAAAACGATCTTCCCTCCAGAGATTGTGGATTCAGCTCAGAGCTGAAAATACGAGGCCCTCAGCATCAAAACACACAGACACAGAGAGAGAGAGAAAAACACAGAGAGACAGAGACAGAGAGAGACACAGAGACACACAGAGAGAAAACACACAGAGAGACAGAGACACAGAGAAACACAGAGACACAGAGACACACACAGAGAGAAAACACACAGAGAGACAGAGACACAGAGTAACACACAGAGAGAAACACACAGAGAGACAGGAACACAGAGAAACACAGACACACAGAGAGAAACACACAGAGAGACAGAGACACAGAGTAACACAGAGACACAGAGACACACACAGAGAGAAACACACAGAGAGACAGGAACACAGAGAAACACAGACACACAGAGAGAAAAACACAGAGACACAGAGAAACACAGAGACACACAGACACACAGAGAGAAAAACACAGAGAGACAGAGACACAGAGAAACACAGACACACAGAGAGAAAAACACAGAGAGACAGAGACACAGAGACACAGAGAGAGAAACACAGAGACACAGAGAAACACAGAGACACACAGACACACAGAGAGACAGAGACACAGAGAGAAAAACACAGAGACACAGAGAAACACAGAGACACACAGACACACAGAGAGAAAAACACAGAGACACAGACACACAGAAAAACACAGACACAGAGAGAAAAACAGAGAGACGGAGACACAGAGGAACATAGAGACACACAGGCAAAATCACAGAGAGAGAGAGACACAGGAACATAGAGACACACAGACAGAAAAACACAGAGAGACAGAGAAACACAGAGACACACAGACACACAGACAGAAAAACACAGAGAGACAGAGACACAGAGGAACACAGAGACACACAGACAGAAAAACACAGAGAGACAGAGAAACACAGAGACACACAGACACACAGACAGAAAAACACAGAGAGACAGAGACACAGAGGAACACAGAGACACACAGACAGAAAAACACAGAGAGACAGAGACACAGAGAAACACAGAGACACACAGAGAGAAAAACACAGAGAGACAGAGAAACACAGAGACACACAGACACACAGACAGAAAAACACAGAGAGACAGAGACACAGAGGAACACAGAGACACACAGACAGAAAAACACAGAGAGACAGAGAAACACAGAGACACACAGACACACAGACAGAAAAACACAGAGAGACAGAGAAAAACACAGAGAGACAGAGACACAGAGGAACACAGAGACACACAGACAGAAAAACACAGAGAGACAGAGACACAGAGAAACACAGACACACAGAGAGAAAAACACAGAGACACAGAGAAACACAGAGAGACAGAGACACAGAGAAACACAGACACACAGAGAGAAAAACACAGAGAGAAAAACACAGAGACACAGAGTAACACAGAGAGACTGAAACACAGAGAGACTGAAACACAGAGAAACACAGACACACAGAGAGACAGAGACACAGAGAGACAGAGAACACAGAGAGATAGAGATCAAGAGAGATATGGAAAAAACAGAGAGACAGAGAAACACAGAGACACAGAGAGAAAAACACAGAGAGACAGAGACACAGAGAAACACAGACACACACAGACACACAGAGAGAAAAACACAGAGAGAAAAACACAGAGAGACACAGACACACAGAGAGAAAAACACAGAGAGACAGAGAAACACAGAGAGAAAAACACAGAGACACAGAGAAACACAGAGAGAGAAAAACACAGAGAGACAGAGACACAGAGAGAGAAAAACACAGAGACACAGAGACACAGAGAGAGAAAAACACAGAGAGACAGAGACACAGAGAAACACATAGACACAGAGACACACAGAGAGAAAAACACACAGAGACAGAGAAACACACAGAGACACAGAGACAGAGAGAAAAATATACAGTGACACAGAGACACAGAGATACACAGAGAGAAACACAGAGAGACTGAGACACACAGACACAGAGAGAAAAGAGACACACAGAGAGATAGAGATCAAGAGAGATATGGACACAGAGAAATACAAGGACACAGAGAGGTAGAGAGATTGAGACAGAGAGACGCAGATACACAGAGATAGAGAGTCATAGATACAGAGAAATACAGAGACACAGAGAGATACACAGATACAGACAAAGAGACACAGATACAGACAAAGAGACAGAAAGAGCCACAGATACAGAGAAATACAGAGACAGAGCCACACAGATATGTAGAGATACATATAGAGAGACACACACAAAATCATACTAACAGAGATATAGAGAAAGAGAGATGGAGTTAGACAAAGTCAGAATTTATTAATTTTGCATTCAATGTTTATTAAAAATCCAGAGAATATTTTATAGGAGAATTGATTTTAAATTTAACACTGTGAATATGATCTTTGAGGTTCACACTGGGATCAGAATCCATTCGATCTGAGCTACCCAGGATCTGTACAACTGTAACAGAGACCAGAAAGAGAAAAAACACAGCTTCACATCACGGGGAATGAACAATTGTGAATAAGGAACAAGAAAAGTTATTTATATACACATGAAGTTTAAACTACAAGAAAAATATTAACTACAATTAATAGACTCCCTGTTATTCCAATCTGGGCCTTGTATCAGTAATCTCTGCTCTAAACCTCTCTCAGTTATTACAATCTGGGCCTTGTATCAGTAATCTCTGCCCTAAACCTCTCTCAGTTATTACAATCTGGGCCTTGTATCAGTAATCTCTGCTCCAACCTCTCTCAGTTATTACAATCTGGGCCTTGTATCAGTAATCTCTGCCCTAAACCTCTCTCAGTTATTACAATCTGGGCCTTGTATCAGTAATCTCTGCCCTAAACCTCTCTCAGTTATTACAATCTGGGCCTTGTATCAGTAATCTCTGCCCTAAACCTCTCTCAGTTATTACAATCTGGGCCTTGTATCAGTAATCTCTGCTCTAAACCTCTCTCAGTTATTACAATCTGGGCCTTGTATCAGTAATCTCTGCCCTAAACCTCTCTCAGTTATTACAATCTGGGCCTTGTATCAGTAATCTCTGCCCTAAACCTCTCTCAGTTATTACAATCTGGGCCTTGTATCAGTAATCTCTGCCCTAAACCTCTCTCAGTTATTACAATCTGGGCTTGTATCAGTAATCTCTGCCCTAAACCTCTCTCAGTTATTACAATCTGGGCCTTGTATCAGTAATCTCTGCCCTAAACCTCTCTCAGTTATTACAATCTGGGCCTTGTATCAGTAATCTCTGCCCTAAACCTCTCTCAGTTATTACAATCTGGGCCTTGTATCAGTAATCTCTGCCCTAAACCTCTCTCAGTTATTACAATCTGGGCCTGTATCAGTAATCTCGCCCTAAACCTCTCTCAGTTATTCAATCTGGGCCTTGTATCAGTAATCTCTGCCCTAAACCTCTCTCAGTTATTACAATCTGGCCTTGTATCAATAATCTCTGCTCTAAACCTCTCTCAGTTATTACAATCTGGGCCTTGTATCAGTAATCTCTGCCCTAAACCTCTCTCAGTTATTACAATCTGGGCCTTGTATCAGTAATCTCTGCCCTAAACCTCTCTCAGTTATTACAATCTGGGCCTTGTATCAGTAATCTCTTCCCTAAACCTCTCTCAGTTATTACAATCTGGGCCTTGTATCAGTAATCTGAACACTGGGAAGTATTTCCCTGGTATCTCAGTCTGTGAATGATGATGGAGCTTCCACAGCCCTCTGGGATAGAGAATTCCAAAGATTTACCCTCACGGAAGCACACGGGATTGAGGGAGAGTTGGCGAGAGGGATTGGAAACGGGTTGAGTATTTGGACACAGAGGGTGGGGGGTAGAAAGCTGTTTGAGAGACTGGAGGCCTGTGTCCAGTGGTGGGGTCCCACACGGCTCAGTGTTGGGCTGTTTATTATTGTTCTGTAGAAATGTTCCAGATGGGAACGTGGGGGCAATGAGAAGCAAGGGGTCCAGATGATGCCAGGATTGGGCGGATGGTTAATAGGGAAGAAGGTGGGAGGTTACAGGAAGATATAACTGGGTTGGTCAGATAGGCAGAGCAGGGGCAGATGGTATTTAACCCTGATAAGTGTGAGCTGATACAGTTTGGAAGAAGGAACAAGGTGAGGGAGGATTTAATGAGTGGTGGGACACTGGGAAGCTCCGAGGAACATACGGATCTGGGGTAATGATTCCCAGATCCCTGAAGGGAGCAGAGCAGGGGAATCAGGGGCTAAAGAAGGCAGATGAAAGACTTGCTTTTATCAGTCAGAGAATAAGAGCAAAGAGTTCAGGTTGGAGTTGGACAGAGCGTTAGTGAGGCCACAGCTGGAGCACTGGGTGCAGCTCTGTTCACCTCACTATCGGAAGGATGGGACTGCACTGGAGGGGGAGCTTCAACAGGACGTTCCCTGGGCTGGAGGCTCTGAGTGATAAGGACAGACCGGATAGGCTTCGATCGTTTTCACCGCAGCAGAGAAGGCTCCATTTTCAAACCTTTCTTCTGTTTCTGTAGCGTTTCGGGCTCCCCTGTGTCCCTGTCTCTCCGTCTCTGAGACACTTGGAACACTAAGGGGCAACTTAGAAATACAGAGACTAGAGTGCCTCTAGTTCTGGTTTCCCTTCTAGGTGGGAAGAATCTCTCTCCCTCTCCCCTATCCAGCTCCTTCATTATCTTGTAAGTCTCTATAAGATCCCCCCTCAGCTTCTAAACTCCAATGACTACAGGCCCAGTCTATTCAATCTCCCTTCATAAACTAACCCCCTCATCTCCGGGATCAGCCTGGTGAACCTTCTCTGTACTCCCTCCAAGGTCAATATATCCTTTCACAAATAAGGGGACAGAATTGATTAGGGATAAATTGATTAGGGATAGTCAGCACGGTCTTGTGAAGGGTAGGTCATGCCTCACAAACCTTATTGAGTTTTTTGAGGAGGTGACCAAAGAGGTAGATAAGGGTAAGGCAGTTGATGTAGTGTATATGGATTTTAGCAAAGCGTTTGATAAGGTTCCCCATGGTAGGCTACTGCAGAAAGTGCAGATGCATGGGATTGAAGGTGATTTAGCGGTTTGGATTAGGAATTGGCTAGCTGATAGAAGACAGAGGGTGGTGGTTGATGGGAAATATTCAACCTGGAGTGCAGTTACAAGTGGTGTACCTCAAGGATCTGTTTTAGGGCCACTGCTGTTTGTCATTTTTATAAATGACCTAGATGAGGGTGTAGAGGGTTGGATTAGTAAATTTGCTGACGATACCAAAGTGGGGGGAGTTGTAGACAGCGAGGATGGATGTTACAGTTTGCAGAGGGACATAGATAGGTTGCAGAGCTGGGCCGTGAGGTGGCAAATGGAATTCAATACGGATAAGTGTGAGGTGATTCACTTTGTTAAGAATAACAGGCATATGAAATATAGGGCTAATGGAAGGACCCTTAATAGTGTTGTCGAGCAGAGGGATCTTGGGTACAAGTACATAGCTCTTTGAAAGTTGGCACCCAGGTTGATAAAGTTGTTAAGAAGGCGTACGGTGTGTTAGCTTTTATTGGTAGAGGGATTGAATTTAGGAGCCGTGAGGTTATGTTACAACTGTACAAAACTCTGGTGCGGCCGCACTTGGAGTATTGCGTACAGTTCTGGTCGCCGCATTATAAGAAAGATGTGGAAGCATTGGAAAGGGTGCAGAGGAGGTTTACCAGGATGTTGCCTGGTATGGTGGGAAGGCCTTATGAGGAAAGGCTGAGGGACCTGAGGTTATTTTCATTAGAGAGAAGAAGGTTACGCGGTGACCTAATTGAGGCGTATAAGATGATCAAGGGATTGGATAGGGTGGATAGTGAGAGCCTTTTTCCTCGGATGGTGATGACCAACACGAGGGGACATAACTTTAAATTAAGAGGTGGTAGTTATAGGACGGATGTCAGAGGCAGGTTCTTTACACAGAGGGTGGTGAGGGCGTGGAATGCCCTGCCTGCAGCAGTTGTGGACTCGCCTACTTTGGGGGCATTCAAATGTTCGGTGGATAGGCATATGGATGATATTGGAATAGTTTAGGTTAGAGGGTCCACTGGCCGGCGCAACATCGAGGGCCGAAGGGCCTGTACTGCGCTGTAATGTTCTATGTTCTATGAAACTGCAAACAGTACTCCAGTTACTGTCTCGCCTTGTACAATTGCAGCAAGAGACCTCATTGCTTTTATATTCTATCCCCCTCCCGATTCTGGCCTAGGGTTACTGTCTGTGTGGAGTTTGCACATTCTCCCCATGTCTGCGTGGGTTTCCAGTGTACAGGTTAGGAGGACTGGCCTTGCTAAATTGCCCCTTAGTGTCAGGGGGACTCGCTGGAGCAAATCCATGGGGTTATGGGGATAGGAGTATGTCGGTGTAGACTCGATGGGTTGAATGGTCTCCTCCTGCATTGTAGGGATTCTATGATTCTATTCCATGTAACAATAATAAATTAAATCAAATTAATCGGGTGACGTTCAGACAGTCGCATGATTACAGATTCGATCTTATTGTAACATTACGGTCCCACCTGAGCTGAGCTCAGCAGCGTTCTGTCTGTATTGTGTGAATCCAGTCTGGAAAGATCCACTAATGTCGCTAATTCTGCCAAGACAGAAACAGAAAGAGTGTTTGTATTCCCCGTGATACGACCCCTTAATGATGAACCACACGGTGGGAGAGGGATAGAGAGAGAGAGGGAGAGAGAGAGATGGAGGGATGCAGAGTAACAGAGAGATAGGGAGAGGGAGCAATGCAGAGAGTGAGAGTTAGACACTGAGATTCACTCAGATGGATAGTGAGTGTCAGGGGAGTTCGAGACGCTACAGAAGCAGGGTAAAGATTTGAAAATGAAGGAGTGTTTCTCTCCTTTTTTTGAAAAAAACTATCCACACTCAGACCGGTTCCATTTCACACTCTCTGCTCAATCCTGTGTTGGGGGGTGTTTAGTGTGGGATCAGTGTTTGCTTTTGTCAGTGAGATTCCCAACAAGGGGAACAGATGTTTAAACACGTAAACTTTACAAAACCAAACTAGACAGAGAGGGAATCAGCCTCATGCCTTCAATAAAACGATCTTCCCTCCAGAGATTGTGGATTCAGCTCAGAGCTGAAAATACGAGGCCCTCAGCATCAAAACACACAGACACAGAGAGAGAGAGAAACACAGAGAGACAGAGACACAGAGAAACAGAACAGAGACACACAGAGAGAAAAACACAGAGAGACAGAGACACAGAGAAACACAGAGAAAAACACAGAGAGACAGAGACACAGAGAAACACAGAGACACACAGAGAGAAAAACACAGAGAGACAGAGACACACAGAAACACAGAGACACACAGAGAGAAAAACACAGAGAGACAGAGACACAGAGAAACAGAGACACACAGAAAGAAAAACACAGAGACACAGAGACACAGAGAGATACACAGATACAGACAAAGAGCCACAGATACAGAGAAATACAGAGACACAGAGAGATACACAGATACAGAGAAATACAGACAGAGCCACACAGATATGTAGAGATATATATAGAGAGACACACACAAAATCATACTAACAGAGATATAGAGAAAGAGAGATGGAGTTAGACAAAGTCAGAATTTATTAATTTTGCATTCAATGTTTATTAAAAATCCAGAGAATATTTTACAGGAGAATTGATTTTAAAGTTAACACTGTGAATATGATCTTTGAGCTTCACACTGGGATCAGAATCCATTCGATCTGAGCTGCCCAGGATCTGTACAACTGTAACAGAGACCAGAAAGAGAAAAAACACAGCTTCACATCATGGGGAATGAACAATTGTGAATAAGGAACAAGAAAAGTTATTTATATACACATGAAGTTTAAACTACAAGAAAAATATTAACTACAATTAATAGACTCCCTGTTATTCCAATCTGGGCCTTGTATCAGTAATCTCTGCCCTAAACCTCTCTCAGTTATTACAATCTGGGCCTTGTATCAGTAATCTCTGCCCTAAACCTCTCTCAGTTATTACAATCTGGGCCTTGTATCAGTAATCTCTGCCCTAAACCTCTCTCAGTTATTACAATCTGGGCCTTGTATCAGTAATCTCTGCTCTAAACCTCTAGTTATTACAATCTGGGCCTTGTATCAGTAATCTCTGCCCTAAACCTCTCTCAGTTATTACAATCTGGGCCTTGTATCAGTAATCTCTGCCCTAAACCTTCTCAGTTATTACAATCTGGGCCTTGTATCAGTAATCTCTGCTCTAAACCTCTCTCAGTTATTACAATCTGGGCCTTGTATCAGTAATCTCTGCCCTAAACCTCTCTCAGTTATTACAATCTGGGCTTGTATCAGTAATCTCTGCCCTAAACCTCTCTCAGTTATTACAATCTGGGCCTTGTATCAGTAATCTCTGCTCTAAACCTCTCTTAGTTATTACAATCTGGGCCTTGTATCAGTAATCTCTGCCCTAAGCCTCTCTCAATAATTATAATCTGGGCCTTGTATCAGTAATCTCTTCCCTAAACCTCTCTCAGTTATTACAATCTGGGCCTTGTATCAGTAATCTCTGCCCTAAGCCTCTCTCAATAATTATAATCTGGGCCTTGTATCAGTAATCTCTGCCCTAAACCTCTCTCAGTTATTACAATCTGGGCCTTGTATCAGTAATCTCTGCCCTAAGCCTCTCTGAGTTATTACCATCTGGGCCTTGTATCAGTAATCTCTGCCCTAAACCTCTCTCTGTTATTACAATCTGGGCCTTGTATCAGGAATCTCTGCTCTAAACCTCTCTCAATTATTACAATCTGGGCCTTGTATCAGTAATCTGAACACTGGGAAGGTATTTCCACTGGTATCTCAGTCTGTGAATGATGATGGAGCTTCCACAGCTCTCTGGGATAGAGAATTCCAAAGATTTACCCTCAAGGAAGCACACGGGATTGAGGGAGAGTTGGCGAGAGGGATTGGAAACGGGTTGAGTATTTGGACACAGAGGGTGGGGGGTAGAAAGCTGTTTGAGAGACTGGAGGCCTGTGTCCAGTGGTGGGGTCCCACACGGCTCAGTGTTGGGCTGTTTATTATTGTTCTGTAGAAATGTTCCAGATGGGAACGTGGGGGCAATGAGAAGCAAGGGGTCCAGACGATGCCAGGATTGGGCGGATGGTTAATAGGGAAGAAGGTGGGAGGTTACAGGAAGATATAACTGGGTTGGTCAGATAGGCAGAGCAGGGGCAGATTGTATTTAACCCTGATAAGTGTGAGCTGATACAGTTTGGAAGAAGGAACAAGGTGAGGGAGGATTTAATGAGTGGTGGGACACTGGGAAGCTCAGAGGAACATACGGATCTGGGGTAATGATTCCCAGATCCCTGAAGGGAGCAGAGCAGGGGAATCAGGGGCTAAAGAAGGCAGATGAAAGACTTGCTTTTATCAGTCAGAGAATAAGAGCAAAGAGTTCAGGTTGGAGTTGGACAGAGCGTTAGTGAGGCCACAGCTGGAGCACTGGGTGCAGCTCTGTTCACCTCACTATCGGAAGGATGGGACTGCACTGGAGGGGGAGCTTCAACAGGACGTTCCCTGGGCTGGAGGCTCTGAGTGATAAGGACAGACCGGATAGGCTTCGATCGTTTTCACCGCAGCAGAGAAGGCTCCATTTTCAAACCTTTCTCCTGTTTCTGTAGCGTTTCGGGCTCCCCTGTGTCCCTGTCTCTCCATCTCTGAGACACTTGGAACACTAAGGGGCAACTTAGAAATACAGAGACTAGAGTGCCTCTAGTTCTGGTTTCCCTTCTAGGTGGGAAGAATCTCTCTCCCTCTCCCCTATCCAGCTCCTTCATTATCTTGTAAGTCTCTATAAGATCCCCCCTCAGCTTCTAAACTCCAATGACTACAGGCCCAGTCTATTCAATCTCCCTTCATAAACTAACCCCCTCATCTCCGGGATCAGCCTGGTGAACCTTCTCTGTACTCCCTCCAAGGTCAATATATCCTTTCACAAATAAGGGGACAGAATTGATTAGGGATAAATTGATTAGGGATAGTCAGCACGGTCTTGTGAAGGGTAGGTCATGCCTCACAAACCTTATTGAGTTTTTTGAGGAGGTGACCAAAGAGGTAGATAAGGGTAAGGCAGTTGATGTAGTGTATATGGATTTTAGCAAAGCGTTTGATAAGGTTCCCCATGGTAGGCTACTGCAGAAAGTGCAGATGCATGGGATTGAAGGTGATTTAGCAGTTTGGATTAGGAATTGGCTAGCTGATAGAAGACAGAGGGTGGTGGTTGATGGGAAATATTCAACCTGGAGTGCAGTTACAAGTGGTGTACCTCAAGGATCTGTTTTAGGGCCACTGCTGTTTGTCATTTTTATAAATGACCTAGATGAGGGTGTAGAGGGTTGGATTAGTAAATTTGCTGACGATACCAAAGTGGGGGGAGTTGTAGACAGCGAGGATGGATGTTACAGTTTGCAGAGGGACATAGATAGGTTGCAGAGCTGGGCCGTGAGGTGGCAAATGGAATTCAATACGGATAAGTGTGAGGTGATTCACTTTGGTAGGAATAACAGGCATATGAAATATAGGGCTAATGGAAGGACCCTTAATAGTGTTGTCGAGCAGAGGGATCTTGGGTACAAGTACATAGCTCTTTGAAAGTTGGCACCCAGGTTGATAAAGTTGTTAAGAAGGCGTACGGTGTGTTAGCTTTTATTGGTAGAGGGATTGAATTTAGGAGCCGTGAGGTTATGTTACAACTGTACAAAACTCTGGTGTGGCCGCACTTGGAGTATTGCGTATAGTTCTGGTCACCGCATTATAAGGAGGATGTGGAAGCATTGGAAAGGGTGCAGAGGAGGTTTACCAGGATGTTGCCTGGTATGGTGGGAAGGCCTTATGAGGAAAGGCTGAGGGACCTGAGGTTATTTTCATTAGAGAGAAGAAGGTTACGCGGTGACCTAATTGAGGCGTATAAGATGATCAAGGGATTGGATAAGGTGGATAGTGAGAGCCTTTTTCCTCGGATGGTGATGACCAACACGAGGGGACATAACTTTAAATTAAGAGGTGGTAGTTATAGGACGGATGTCAGAGGCAGGTTCTTTACACAGAGGGTGGTGAGGGCGTGGAATGCCCTGCCTGCAGCAGTTGTGGACTCGCCTACTTTGGGGGCATTCAAATGTTCGGTGGATAGGCATATGGATGATATTGGAATAGTTTAGGTTAGAGGGTCCACTGGCCAGCGCAACATCGAGGGCCGAAGGGCCTGTACTGCGCTGTAATGTTCTATGTTCTATGTTCTAAGATGAGTAGGTTAGATGAATTGGCCTTGCTAAATTCATCTTAGTGTCCCAAGATGTGTATAAGAGGTGGATTGGCAATATTAAATTGCCCCTTAGTGTCACAAGATGTGTACAAGTAGTGGATTGGCCATGCTAAATTGCTCTTAATGTTCCAAAATGTGTATGAGAAGTGGATTGGCCACGCTAAATTGCTGCTTTGTGCCCCAAGATGTGTACAAGAGGTGGATTGACCATGCTAAATTAGCTTTAGCATTCCAAGATGTGGATGAGAGGAGAATTGGACATGTTAAAATCCCCTTAGTGCCCCAAGATGTGTATGATCGATTAATTGGCCATGCCAAATTGAACCTTAATGTCCCAAGATGTATGGGTTCGGTTAATTGGCCATGCTAAATTGCCCCTTTGTGTCCCAAGATGTGTAGTTTAGGTGGATTGGCCATGCTAAATTGACCCATAGTGTTCTAAGGTGTGTAGGTTACTTTTGGCCATGCTAAATTGCCCCTTAATGTCCCACATATGTAAGTAGGTGAATTGGCAATTCTAAATTGCCATTTAGTGTGCAAAGTTTGTCCTAGAGGTGTGTAGGCCATGCTGAATTGTCTCTTAGTATCCCAAGGTTCGTAGAAAAGGTGGATTAGCCAAAGTCAAATTGCCCCTTAGTGTCCCGAGATGAGTACAAAATGTGCATAGGCCAGGCTAAATCACAAAAACCAACAAATTCAACAACCTCAACAGTTAGAAACACCAACAAATCCAACAGCAACCTCAACATTGAAAAGCACCAAGTCCAACAACAACCCCAAAATTGAAAAATAACACAAACAAATTGAACATCTCAAAATTGAAAAATACCAACAAATCCAACAACAACCTCAACATTCAAAAACATCAACAAATTCAACAAGAATCTCAATTTCAAAACAAAGAATATCAACAACAAACTGAATATTGAAAAACATCAACAAATTCAACAATAATCTGAGAATTACAAAACACCAACAATTCCTACAACCTCAAGAGCTTAAAATAAACAAACAAATCCAACAACCTCAAAATGGAAAAAAAAATGAACAACCATTTCAACATTGAAATACACCCAATAAATCCAAAAACAACCTCAACAGTTAAAAATATCACAAAATCAACAACAACTTCAAACTGACAAATTCAACCTCAACAGTTAAAAACACCAACAAATCCAACGACAACCTCAAAATTAAAAGAAACAAATTGAACGGCCGTCTCAAATTTGAAAAATATGAACAAATTCAACAACAACCTCAACATTGAAAAACACCAACGGGTTCAACAACAATTATAACATGGAAAAATGTTCTGCGTGGGTTTCCTCCAGTCCTCCGGGTCCTTCCACAGTCCGAAGATGTGCAGGCTAGATTGATTGGCCGTGCTAAAATTACCCCTTTGTGTCCTGAGATGTGAAGGTTAGAGGGATTAGTAGTCTGGGTGGAATTGTGGTCGGTGCAGACTCGATGGGACAAATGGCCTCTTTCTGCACTGTAGGATTTCTGTGAAACCTCAACATTGGAAAACAATAAATCCAACAACAACCTCAACATTGAAAAACACCAACAAGCTCCCTCCAGCAAAAACATCAAACTCACTCCATCCCTCTCTCCAACAGGACTTTAATCTGGTGTTTGTGACATTTCTTACTGTGTTCATCCCAGTCCAACACCCACATCTCCACAAGAACAACTGCAGCTCCGAAGGATGGTGGAGGGACAGCGGCAATCCAGGTAGGTTGGGGGGGGTGTGCTCTGCTAAAGGGGTGGCCTGCCTCCTGGGGGGGGTGGGGAAATCAGACCATGGAGGGTGGAGAGTGTCCTGTCTACCGGGAGTGTGGATTGCGGTGGGGAGGTGTGCTGCCTCCCAAGATGTGGATGAGAGTAAAATCCCCTTAGTATCCTAAGATGTCTCGGTTAGGTGGATTGGCCATGATAAATGACAATAGTGTCAGGTTTGATTAATTGACCATGCTAAATTGCCCCTTAGTGTCCAAAGATGTGTCGGTTAGATTGATTGACCATGCTAAATTGTTCCTTATCCTCCAAAGGTGCGTTGGTTAGGTGCATTTGCCATGCTAAGTTGTTACTTAGTGTCCCATGATTTGTAGGTTCGGTAGATTCATCTTAGTGTGCCAAGATGTTTATGAGAGGTGTGTAAGCCTGGCTAATTTGCCCGTTAGTGTCCCAACATGTATGTGAGAGGTGGATGGGCCATGTTAAATTGCCCCTTAGTGTTTGAAGATGTGTAGGTTAGATGGATTGCCCCTTAGTGTCCCAAGACGTGTAGGTTAGGGGATTGGACATGCTAAATCACCTCTCGGTATCCCCAAGATGTGTACAAGATGTGGATTGAGCATGCAAAATTCCCCTTACCATCCCAAGCTGTGTATGAGACATAGTTTGGCCTTAGGTGTCCCCAGATATGTATAAGAGGTAGATTGGTAATGCTAAATTGGCCCTTAGTGTCACAAGATGTGTAGGAAATGTGAATTGGCCATGCTAAAGTCTCCATAGTTTTCCAAGATGTGGGCAAGATGTGAATTCACCATGCTAAATTTCTTTTCACACCCAAGGTATGGATAAGAGGAGAATTGGACATGTTAGAAATCCCCTTCATGTCCCAAGATGTATACAAGAGGTGGATTGGCCATGCTAAACTGCCCCTCTGTCCCAACAGGTGTACTTTAGGTAGATTGGCCATGCTAACTTGTGCCTTAGCATCCCAAAATGTGCAAGTTAGATGTATTGGCCAGGCTAAATTGCCCCTGACTGCTCCAAGATGTATAAATGAGGTGAATTGGCCTTGCTAAATTCATCTTAGTGTGCCAAGATATATATGAGAGACGGATTGGCCATGCTAAATTACGCCCAAGTATCCCAATGTATTTAGGTTAGGTAGATTGGTCATGACTAATTGCTCTTTAGTATCCCAAAATGTGTAGGTTAGGTTCAGTGGGTCAGGAGTCAGAATCTCGGGGTCAGGGGATGTGGGGTCAGTGTTGCAGTTCAGAGGGTCAGGGGCCAGAGTCTCAGGGTCAGGGGTCAGAGTTCAATGTGAGGGAGTCAAGGCTCAGAGTCCCAGGGTCAGAATTTCAGTGCGAGGGAGTCAAGATTCAGAATTTCAGGGTTAGGAATCAGCATCTCAGCGTGGGTGAGTCAGGGCTTACAGTCTCCAGGTCAGGGGTCAGATTCTCAGGGTCGGGGCCAGAGTCTAGGCTAAGGGGAGTCAGGGGTCAGAGTCTCAGGAGGAGGTGGTCAGAGGTCAGAGTGTCAAAGTCAGGGGTCAGTGGGTCAGAGTCTCAGGATAAGGAGGTGAGGAGTCCGAATCTCAATGTCGGGGATCAGAGTCTCAACGTGAGGGAGTGAGGGATCAGAATTTCAGGGTCAGGGGCTCACGGGGTCACAGTCTGAGGGTGAGAGGGTCAGGGATGAGTCTCAGGGTCAAGGGTCAGAATCTCTCAGTGGTCAGAGTCTCAGCAGAAGGGGGTCAGGGGTCAGTGTCTCAGGTCAGGGGTCAGAGTATCAGTGTGAGGGAGACAGGGGTCAGAGTCTCAAGGGTTAGAGGATTAGTGGTCACAGTTCGAGGTTCAAGGAGCAGAGTCTCAGTGATGGGCTCACATCTCAGGGTCAAGTTGTCAGAGGTCAGAATCTCAGCATGAGGGAGTCAGGGGTCAGAGTCTCAGGGTCAGGGGTCAAAGGCTTGGAGTGAGGAGGTCAGGGGTCAGAATCTCAGCATGAGGGAGTCAGGGGTCAGAGTCTCAGAGTCAGTGGTCAGAGTCTCAAAGTGAGGGGTCAGGGGTCAGAATCTCAGCATGAGGGAGTCAGGGGTCAGAGTCTCAAAGTGAGGGAGTCAGGGGTCAGAATTTCAGCGTCAGGGATCAGATTCTCAGAGTGAGGGGGTCAGAATCTCACCATGAGGGAGTCAGAGGTCAGAGTCTCAGGGTCAGGGGTCAGAATCTCAAAGTGACGGGGTCAGGGTCAGAATCTCAGCATGAGGGAGTCAGGGGTCAGAGTCTCAGGGTCAGTGGTCAGAGTCTCAAAGTGAGGGAGTCAGGGGTCAGAATCTCAGGGTCAGGGGTCAGAGTCTCAGAGTGAGGGGGTCAGAATCTCACCATGAGGGAGTCAGAGGTCAGAGTCTCAGGGTCAGGGGTCAGAATCTCAAAGTGAGAGGGTCAGAATCTCAGCATGAGGGAGTCAGGGGTCAGAGTCTCAGGGTCAAGGGTCAGAGTCTCAGAGTGAGGAGGTCAGGGGTCAGAATCTCAGCATGAGGGAGTCAGGGGTCAGAGTCTCGGAGTCAGGGGTCAGAGTCTCAAAGTGAGGGAGTCAGGGGTCAGAATTTCAGGGTCAGGGGTCAGATTCTCAGAGTGAGGGGGTTGGAATCTCACCATGAGGGAGTCAGAGGTCAGAGTCTCAGGGTCAGGGGTCAGAGTCTCAAAGTGAGAGGGTCAGGGGTCAGAATCTCAGCATGAGGAGTCAGGCGTCAGAGTATCAGAGTGAGGGGGTCAGGGGTCATAGTCTCAGCATGAGGGAGTCAGGGGTGAAAGTCTAGCGTCAGGGATCAGAGTCTCGGCGTGACGGAGTCAGACTGAGGGAGTAAAGGGACAGAGCATTAGGGTCAAAGTCTCAGGGCAGAGGTCAGAGGTGAGAGTGTCAGAGTCACTGGTCTGAGTCTCAGGATCAGGGATCAGAGTCTCAGGCTGAGGGAGAAAAGGGTCAGAGCTTTAGGGTCAGAGTCTCAAGGTCAGGTTCGCAGTGGCAGAGTCAGTATGAAGGGGTGTGGTGTCATAGTCTCAAGGTCAGGGGTCAGAGGTGAGAGTCGCAAGGTCAGAGTTAGAGCCTCAAAGTCAGGGGTCAAAAGTAAGATTCACAGGGTCAGAGTCTCAGCGTGAGGTAGACAGGGGTCAGAGTGTTACAGTCAGGGTCACAGTCTCAGGGTCGGGGGTCGAGGGGTCAGAATCTCAGCGTGAGGGAGTCATGGGTTCAGAGTCTCAGCGTGAGGGAGTCAGGGGTCAGAGTGTTACAGTCAGGGTCACAGTCTCAGGCTCAGGGAATCAGGGGTCAGAGTTTCAGCGTGAGTGAGTCAGGGGTCAGAGTGTTACAGTCAGGGTCACAGTCTCAGCTCAGGGGCCAGGGGTCAGAGTCTCAGCGTGAGGGAGTCAGGGGTCAGAGTGTTACAGTCAGGGTCACAGTCTCAGGGTCAGGGAATCAGGAGTCAGAGTCTCAGCGTGAGGGAGTCAGGGGTCAGAGTGTTACAGTCCGCGTGACAGTCTCAGGGTCAACGACCAGAGTTCAGAGTCTCACTGTGAGGGAGTCAGGGGTCAGGGGTCAGAGTGTTATAGTCAGTGTCAGAGTCTCAGGGTCAGCGACCAGGGGTCAGAGTCTCAGCGCGAGCGAGTAGGGGTCAGAGTGCTTCAGTCAGGGTCACAGTCTCAGGGTCAGGGGTCAGAGTCTCAGCGTGAGGGAGTCAGGGGTCAGAGTGTTGCAGTCAGGGTCAGAGTGTTATATTCAGGGTCACAGTCTCAGGGTCAGGGGTCAAGGAGTCAGAGTCTCAGCGTGAGGGAGTCAGGGGTCAGAGTGTTACAGTCAGGGTTACAGTCTCAGGGTCAGGGACTAGGGGTCAGAGTCTCAGTGTGATGGAGTCAGGGATCAGAGTGATACAGTCAGGGTCACAGTTTCAGGGTCAGGGAATCAGGGGTCAGAGTCTCAGCGTGAGTGAGTCAGGGGTCAGAGTGTTACAGTCAGGGTCACAGGCTCAGGGTCAGGGAATCAGGGGTCAGAGTCTCAGCGTGAGAGAGTCAGAGGTCAGAGTGTTACAGTCAGGGTCACAGTCTCAGGGTCAGGGAATCAGGGGTCAGAGTCTCAGCGTGAGGGAGTCAGGGGTCAGAGTGTTACAGTCTGGGTCACAGTCTCAAGGTCAGGGGTCGAGTGGTCAGAGTCTCAGCGTGAGGGAGTCAGGGGTCAGAGTGTTACAGTCAGGGTCACAGTCTCAGGGTCAGGGACCAGGGGTCAGAGTCTCAGCGTGAGAGAGTCAGAGGTCAGAGTGTTACAGTCAGGGTCACAGTCTCAGGGTCAGGGAATCAGGGGTCAGAGTCTCAGCGTGAGGGAGTCAGGGGTCAGAGTGTTACAGTCAGGGTCAGAGTCTCAGGGTCAGGGACCAGGGGTCAGAGTCTCAGCGTGAGGGAGTCAGGGGTCAGAGTGTTACAGTCATGGTTACAGTCTCAAGGTCAGGGTCAGGCGTCAGAGTCTCAGCGTGAGGGAGTCAGGGGTCAGAGTGTTACAGTCAGGGTGACAGTCTCAGGGTCAACAACCAGAGTTCAGAGTCTCACTGTGAGGGAGTCAGGAGTCAGGGGTCAGGGGTCAGAGTGCTTCAGTCAGGGTCACAGTCTCAGGGTCAGGGGTCAGATTCTCAGCGTGAGGAAGTCAGGGGTCAGAGTGTTACAGTCAGGGTCACAGTCTCAGGGTCAGGGGTCAGATTCTCAGCATGAGGAAGTCAGGGGTCAGGGTTACAGTCAGGGTCACACTCCTAATTGACAGGGGGGGGGACACTCCTAATTGACAGGGGGGGGGGACACTCCTAATTGACAGGGGGGGACACTCATAATTGACAGGGGGGGGGGGGGGGGACACTCCTAATTGACAGGGGGGGACACTCATAATTGACGGGGGGGAAACACTCCTAATTGACAGGGGGGGGGACACTCCTAATTGACAGGGGGGGGGACACTCCTAATTGACGGGGGGGGGACACTCCTAATTGACAGGGGGGGGACACTCCTAATTGACAGGGGGGGACACTCCTAATTGACGGGGGGGACACTCCTAATTGACAGGGCGGGGTGGCACTCCTAATTGACAAATTACAGGAGGGTCTCTGAATTACTTTCAGACATACATGCACACTCTCTCTCTCTCTCACACACACACACACTCTCTCATACTCTCTCATTCACAGAGTCACTCATATATACACTCGCAGACACATCCTGAATCTCAGTGGGCACAGTGAACCCAGCCAGGCCTGTGACACTGAATTAAAAAGGACAGAGTGAACCCAGCCAGGCCTGTGACACTGAATCAAAAAGGACAGAGTGAACCCAGCCAGGCCTGTGACACTGAATCAAAAAGGACAGAGTGAACCCAGCCAGGCCTGTGACACTGAATCAAAAAGGACAGAGTGAACCCAGCCAGGCCTGTGACACTGAATCAAAAAGGACAGAGTGAACCCAGCCAGGCCTGTGACACTGAATCAAAAAGGACAGACTGAACTGAAACTACACATCTTTGGATCCTAAGTGCATTTAGCACGGACAATCCATCTAACCTACACATCTTGGGACACTAAGGGGATTTTAACATGTCTAATTCTCCTCTCATCCACATCTTAGGACCCTAAAGGAAATTTAACATGACCAATCCACCACTCGTACCCATCTTGTGACACCACGGGACAATTTAGCATGACCAAACCTACTTCTTGTACGTATCATGGACACTAAGATGAATTTAGCATTGCCAATTAACCAAACCTACACATTTTTGGACCTAAGGGACAATTTAGCCTGGCCAATCCGCCCTAACCTACACACCTTGGGACAGCAGGAGGAATTTAGCCTGGCCAATCCACCCTAACCTACACACCTTGGGACAGCAGGGGGAATTTAGCCTGGCCAATCCACTCTAACCTACATACATTGGGACAGCAGGGGGAATTTAGCCTGGCCAATCCACCCTAACCTACACACCTTGGGACAGCAGGAGGAATTTAGCCTGGCCAATCCCCTAACCTACACACCTTGGGACAGCAGGGGGAATTTAGCATGCCCAATCCACCATTCACACACATCTTGAGACACTAAAGCTATAATTTAGCAAGGCCAATCCACCTAACCTATACATCTTGGGACACTAAAGCTACAATTTACCATCACCAATCCACCACTTGTACGCATCTTGGGACACTACAGGTACAATTTAGCAGGCCAATCCTTCTAACCGTGACTCTAAGAGGCAATTTAATGTTGTCAATCCACCTCTCGTATACATTTTCGATACTAAGGGGATTTTAGCATGTTCAATCCACATCTCATACACATCTTGGGTCATGAAGGGTCAATTTTCATGTCCAATCGCCATAACTTACACATCTTGGGATACTAAGAGGTAATTCAGTGTGGCCAGTCCACCTAACGTATACATCTTGGGGCACTAAGGGGGTCTTAACATGTCTAATTCTCCTCTCATCCACATCTTGGGATGCTAAAGGAAATTTAGCCTGGCCAATCACCACATGTGCACATCTTGGGAAACGAAGGGACAATGTAACCTGGCAAATCCACCTCTCATACTCATCTTGGGACACAAAGAGGTGATTCAGCACATCCAATACCCCTAACCTCCATGTCTTGGGACACGAAGGGGCAATCCATCAAACTTACACATCTGCAAACAATAAGGGGCAATTTAGTGTCACTAATATATCTTATACATATCTTGGCACATTAAGGGGAATTGTAACATGGCCAATTCACCTCTTTATGAAGCTAAAGGGCAATTTGGCTTGGGCAATCCACCTATCGCACACATCTTGGGACACTAAAGAGCAATTTAGCCCGGCCAATCCATCATTCATAGACATCTTCGGACACTAAGGAGAATTTAGCCTGGCCTATGCACCTCTCCTACACATCTTGGCACATTAAGATGAATTTATCAAGGCCAATCCACCCAAACTACACACCTTAGCACACTATGGGGAATTTGGCATGGCCAATCCATCTCTCGTACACACTTTGGGACATGAAGGGGTGATTTAGCTTCCCAAATTCCCCTAGCCAATATGTCTTGGGGCATATTTAGAACATCGAATAGCACAGTACAGGCCCTTCAGCCCTCAATGTTGTGCCGAGCTTTGTCTGAACCCAAGATCAAGCTCTCCCACTCCCTATCATTCTGGAGTGCTCCATTTGCCTCTCCAATAACCGCTTGAAAGCTCCTAAAGTGTCCGACTCCACTATCACAGCAGGCAGTCTATTCCACACCCCAACCACTCTCTGAGTGAAGAATCTACCTCAGACATCCCTCCTATATCTCCCACCATGAATCTTATAGTTATGCCCCCTAGTAACAGCTACATCCACCCGAGGAAATAATCTCTGCACGTCCACTCTATCAATCCTTCTCATCAACTTATAAACCTCTATTATGTCGCCTCTCATCCTCCTCTGCTCCAAAGAGAAAAGCCTCAGCTCCCTCAGCCTTTCCTCATAAGACCTACCCCCCAAACCAGGCAGCATCCTGGTAAATCTCCTCTGCACTCTCTCCAAAACTTCCACATCCTTCTTATAGTGAGGTGACCAGAACTGCACACAATATTCCAAATGTGGTCTCATCAAGGTCCGGTATAGTTACAGTATAATCCCACGGCTCTTAAAGTCAAACCCCCTGTTAATAAACACTAACACACTATAAGCTTCTTCACGGCTCTATCCACTTGAGTGACAACCTTCAGAGATCTGTGGATATGAATCCCAAGATCTCTCTGTTCCTCCACATTCCTCAGAACCCTGTTGTTGACCCTGTAATCCATATTCAAGTTTGTCCTACCAAAATGAATCGCCTCTCACTTATCAGGGTTAAACTCCATCTGCCACTTTCCTGCCCAGCTCTGCATCCTATCAATGTCTCTTTGCAGCCTGCAAGAGCCCTCCCCCTCATCCACTACTCCACCAATCTTGGTGTCATCAGTAAATTTACTAACCCATCCTTCAGCCCCTTCTTCCAACTCATTGATAAAAATCACAAACAGCAGAGCAGCCAGCACTGACCCCGGTGGTGCACCGCTGGGAACTGGCCTCCAGCCTGTACATTTTCCCTCCATCTCCACCCTCTGCCTTCTATGAGACAGCCAGTTACTGATCCAATCGGCTAAATTTCCCTCAATCCCGCACCTCCTTACTTTCTTCATGAGCCTCCCATGGGGAACTGTTGTCGGTAAAGATTCCTCAGAGACTAATTGTGAGTCAAAGTACAGCAAGTTTATTCGGGAGACACACCTGATACCCAACAGCAGTTCTCCAGGCTTCTCTCCGAACACAAGTGAAGAGTATATATTTATACCCCCCCCAGTCACATCCACATCCCATTTTCAGCAGGATCCCAGGCTGTGGGTTGTCCTCCATCGTGGGAACATGGCTGCCTTGCCATTTCTTCATGGTTATCTCAAGGCCGCGATTGCCGTGTGTGATTAGCCCTTAGCGAACGTACAGACTGACAAGACAAGTTCAAATTAACGGGCCGCTATAACAACCTATGCTCATCTATCTTAGGATGACACCAATCTTAGCTTTTATTGGTAGGGGGATTGAATTTCGGAGCCGCAACGTCATGTTGCAATTATACAAAACTCTAGTGCGGCCGCACTTGGAGTATTGTGTGCAGTTCTGGTCCCCACATTATAAGAAAGATGTGGAGGCATTGGAGAGGGTACAGAGGAGGTTTACCAGGATGTTGCCTGGTATGGAGGGCAGGTCTTATGAAGAGAGGCTGAGGGATTTGAGGTTGTTTTCGTTAGAAAGGAGGCGGCTAAGAGGGGACCTTATCGAAACATATAAGATGATTAGAGGTTTAGATAAGGTGGACAGTGATAGCCTTTTTCCTCGGATGGAGAAAGCTAGCACGAGGGGACATAGCTTTAAATTGTTATAGTAGTTATAGGACGGATGTCAGAGGTAAGTTCTTTACCCAGAGGGTGGTAAGGGTATGGAATGCCCTGCCTGCTGCAGTTGTAGATGCGCCAAGTTTGTGGCAATTAAGAGGTTAGTAGATAAGTTTATGGATGAAAAGGGAATGGTTTAGGTTAGAGGGTCGTTGCTTCTTGTTAATTGGTCGGCGCAACATCGAAGGCCAAAGGGCCTGTTCTGCGCTGTAATGTTCTATGTTCTATAAGTTGTATAATGTATGGAGATGTATAATGTGTTGGTACATAAGCAGTATATAATGAATATATATGAAATATTTTTAGGACATGCAGGTTTCACTATATTAGATGAAAGTCCATGAAATTAAAGACACAGTTTAACTACAAGCTGGATCAGCTACATTTCTGAGCGAGCTTATCATAAACTTGTGTATAATAACAAGAGCAGCGGCTCTCTCCCTGTCTGGCTCACCTAAAACTTGTGAACAACAGCAAGGACAGCTACAGTCTGGGGGCACTCACAAAAACAAACTTACATTGATCTGAAATATATGAAAACAGGCTGCATCTCGACTACTGGAGATTGTAATACTTGAAAGAATGAGAAACAAAGTTCATTAATTCATTCCCTACTGCAGGCCTGTACTCGGGGTCAGGGTTCAAGGTTTGGGGCCTGTACTCAGGGTCAGGGTTCAGCATTGGGGCTATATTCAGATCAGGGTTCAGGGTTCGGGGCCGGTACCCGGGCACAGGGTTCCGGCTGGGGGATTCTTCACACACACACACACACACACACACACACACACACACACACACACACACACACACACACACACACACACACACACACTCCAAGACACACATTCCTTCTCACACACACACTATCACAATCACAGTCTCTCACACAATTTCTCTCTCTCACACACTGTCTCACATACAAACATTCACACACACACACACACTTTCTCTCACGTTTACTCTTTCTGACACACATACTTACTCTAAAACACACACTCTCTCACTCTCTCTCACACACACACACACACACACACACACTGTCTCTCTCTCTCCCACACGCACTCTCTCTCACACAGGAGCACTCTCTCTCACACAGGAGCACTCTCTCTCTCACACACACACTCCCTCACACAGGAGCACTCTCTCTCACACAGGAGCACTCTCTCTCACACGCACTCTCTCTCCTACACACATGTCTCTCTCCCTCACACACACACTCTCTCTCACACACAGGAGCACTCTCTCTCACACAGGAGCACTCTCTCTCACACAGGAGCACTCTCTCTCACACACACACTCTCACACAGGAGCACTCTCTCTCACACACACACTCTCTCTCTCACACACACACTCTCACACACACACTCCCTCACACACACACTCCCTCACACATGCTCCTCCACCCTGTCCTCTGGGTCAGGTTTCAGGGTTCAGAATCTGTCCTCGGGGTCAGAGTTCAGGGCCTGGTTTCAGCGTCAGGATTCAGAATTGGAGCCTGTACTCACATATGCACTCTCATACAAGCATACTCTCTCACACATGCACACACACAGTCACACACCTCTCTCTCTTTCTCTCTCTCTCTCACACACACACATACACAATTTCTCTCTCACTCACACTGTCTCATATACAAACTTTCACACACATACTTACACACCCTCTCACAATAACATCCTTTCACTATAACACCCTCTCACAATAACATCCTCTCACTATAACACCCTCTCACAATAACACCCTCTCTCACACTCTCTAACACACAGTCTTTCTCACATACATTCACACTCTCTCTCTCACACACACACACATTCTCTCACAATAATTCACTGTCACACACTGTTACACACTGTCTCTCATACACACCCTCTCACACACACACCCTCTTTCACACATGCATTCTAACACACACACTCTCTGTCTCATGCACACATGCTCTCACACACGAGCTCTCTCTCACACACATTCCCTCTCGCACACACTCTGTCTCTCACACACTCCATGTAACACATACATTGTTTCTCTCTCTCACACACACACACACACACACACACACACCACACACCCCACAACCACACACCACACACACACACTCCCCACACACACACACACACACACACACTCCCTCTCACACACACACACACACACACACACACACACACACACACACTCCCCCACCCTGTCCTCTGGGTTAGGGTTCAGAGTCTGTCCTCAGGGTCAGAGTTCATGTCCTGTTTTCAGGGTCAGGGTTTGGGATCTATCCTCAGTGTCAGATCCAGGGCCTGTGCTCAGAATTCAGGTTCAGGTTTGGAACCTGTACCTGAGGTCAGGGTTCAGGTTTGGGCCCTGTACCTGGGGTCAGGGTTCAGGGTTGTGACCTGTACTCGGGGTCAGGGTTCAGGGTTGGGGCCTGTACTCGGGGTCAGGGTTCAGGGTTGGGGCTCGTACTTGGGGTCAGGGTTCAGGGTTGGGGCCTGTACTCGGGGTCAGGGTTCAAGGTTGGGGCCTGTACTCGGGGTCAGGGTTCAGGGTTGGGGCCTGTACTCGGGGTCAGGTTTGGGATCTGTATTCGGGGTCGGGGTTTAGGGTCGGGGTCTCTTCTAGGGGTCAGGGCTCAGGGTTGGTGCTTGTACCCGGATCAGAGTTCAGGGTTTGGGCTTGTACTCGAGGTCAGGGTTCAGGGTTGGTGCCTGTACTTTGGGTTAGGGTTCAGGGTTGAAGCCTGTACTCGGGTCAGAATTTAGGCTTGGGGCCTGTACTCGGGGTCAGGGTTCAGGGTTGAGGCCTGTGTAATTGGGGCCAAGGTTCAGGTTTTGGGACCTCTGGGTACTCTGGTTTCCTCCCACAGTCCAAAGATGTGCGGGTTAGGTTGATTGGCCGTGCTGAGAAATTGTCCCTTAGTGTCCAGGGATGCGTAGTTCAGAGGGATTAGTATGTAGGGATATAGGGATAGGGCCTGGGTGGGATAGTGTTTGATGTAGCTTCGATGGGCTGAAAGGTCTCTTTCTGCACTATAGGGTTCTATGATCTATGATTCTCACATTTCGGGTCCGGGGGTCGGGTCCCGGGGCCTGTGCTCGGGGTCAGAGTTTGGGGCCTGTGCTTGGGGTCAGGGTTCAATTTTTGAGGCCGCTTGTCAGGGTCAGTATTCAGGTTTGTTTGCACACACACTCTCTGTCTCTCACACGCACTCTCTCTCCCTCTCACCATCCCAGACCCATTATCATCCCTGACCCCTCACTCCTCACCATCGCTGACCCCTCACCATCCCTGATCTCTCATCCACCACCATCCCTCACCTCTCCTCCCTCACTGTCCTTGACCCCGACCCTTCAGCATTCCTGAACTCTCACCCATCACCATAACTCACCAACCCTGATCCCTCACCCCTCAGCATCCCTGACCCCTCACCTTCTCCATCCCTAACCCCTCACCTTCTCCATCACTGATCCCTGATCTCTCATCAGCCCTGAACCCTCACCCCTCACTATCCGATTCCTCACCCCACACCTTCCCAGACCTCTCACTTCTCACCATCTGTGACCCATCACACCTCACCATCTCTGATCATTCACTCCTCACCATCCCTCTCCATCCCTGACCCCTCACCCCTCACCATCGCTGCCCCCTCATCTCCCACCAACCCTGAACTCTGTCCCCTCACCATCCCTGTCCCCTCACCATCCCTGTCCCCTCACCCCTCACCATCGCTGCCCCCTCATCTCTCACCAACCCTGAACTCTGTCCCCTCACCATCCCTGACCCCTCACCCCTCACCATTGCTGGTCCTTAACATGTCTGACCTCTCACTATCTCTCACCACTCACCCCTCACCAACCCTGACTCCTTACCATTGTGACCCTCAGCATTCCTGACCCCTCACCCGTCACCAACACTAACCCCTCATCCCTCACCAATTCTGACTCCTCACCATCCATGAACTCTCACCCCTCACCAACCCTAATCCTTCACCCCTCATCAACCCTCACCTCTCACCCCTCACCAACCCTAATCCTTCACCCCTCATCAACCCTCACCTCTCACCCCTCACCAACCCTGACCCCTCACCAACCCTAATCCTTCACCCCTCACCATTGCTGACCGCTCATCCTGCACTATCTCTCACCCCTCCTCCCTCACCATCCCTGACCTCTCATCCCTCACTATTTCTGACTGCTCACCCCTCACCCATCACCATACCTCACCCCTCAGCATCTCTGACTCCTGACCCCTCACCATCCCTGACCCTCACGACCCTGACCCCGCACTATTCCTGACCTCTGACACCTCACCATCCCTGCCGTGTCACCCCTCACCATCTCTCACCGATCATCTGTCACCAAGCCTGACCCCTTACCCCCCCCTCACCCTTACCATCCCTGACCCCTCACCTCTTACGATTCCTGATCCTTACTGTTCCTGACCCCTCAGCTCTCACCAACATTGACACCTCACTCCTCACCATCCCTGACCCCTCAACCCTCACCAAACCTGTCCCCATCTCTCACCATCCTTGACCCCTCACCATCTCTCATCACTCATCCCTCACCAACCCTGACCCCTCATCCATCACCTTCCCTCGCCAATTCTAATCCTTCACCATCCATCTGTGACCACTTACCCCTCACCATCCCTGAGCCCTCACCCCTCACCATCCCTGAGCCCTCACCCCTCACCATCCCTGAGCCCTCACCCCTCACCATCCCTGACCCCTGACTATCCCTGAGCCCTCAGCCTCGCCATCTCTGATCCCTCACCAACCCTGACACCTCACCCCTCACCATTCCTATCTCTTCACCCCTCACCAAACCAGACCCATCACCCTTCACCATTCCTGGACCCTCACCCCTCACTATTCCGACCCTGATCCCTCACACTTCAGCATCTCTGAATCCTCACCCTCATCTCTCACCATCCCTCATACCAGACCCCTCAGCATGCCTACCTCCCCACCATCCTTCTCCAATCCTAACCTTTCACCCCTCAACACTCCTCATCCCTCAATCCTCACCATCTTTGACCTCTCACCCCTCACCATCTCTGACCCGTCAACCCTCATCACTCACCATTCCTGACCCATCACCCCTCACCATCCCTGAGTCCTCATCCCTCACCATCACTCACCCCTCACAACTCACCATCCCTGATCCCTCAGCATCCCTGACCCATCACCCCTCACCATCCCTGATTCCTCATCCCTCACCATCACTCACCCCTCACAACTCACCATCCCTGATCCCTCAGCATCCCTGACCCATCACCCCTCACCATCCCTGACTCCTCATCCCTCACCACTCACCATCCCTCAACAACTCTGACTGTTCACCCTTCACCATCCCTGATCCCTCACGGCATCCCTCACCACCCCTCACCATCCCTCGCCCCTCACACCTCAACATCTCTCATCTTCCTTGACCCATTACTGCTCACCAAATCTGACCCCTCATCCCTCACAACCCTGACCCCTCACCCCTCACAAACCCTGACTCCTGACCCTTCACCCCTCACAAACCCTGACTCCTGACCCCTCACCCCTCACAAACCCTGACTCCTGACCCCTCACCCCTCACAAACCCTGACGCCTGATCCTTCACCATCTTTAACCCCTCACTGCTCACCAAAGCTGATCCCTTATCCTTCACCAACCCTGACCCCTGACCCCTCAACAGTCCAAATCCCTCAACCCTTAGCATCCCTGATCTCACCCCTCACCATCTCTGACACCTCACCACCCATCATTCCTGACCACTGAATATCCCTGACCCTTCACTCCTCACCTACCCTGACCCCTGACCCATCACCCCTCAGTCCTGACCATCCCTCACCATTCCTCACCCTCACCATCCCTCACCTTCCCTGACCCTTCACCATGCCTCACCCCTCACCAACCCTGACCCCTCACCAACCCTGACCCCTCACCAACCCTGACCCCTCACCCTTCAGTATTCCTGACCCCTCAACACCCACTAACCCTGGCCCCACATCACTCATCATCCCTGACCACTCACCATCCATCACCACTCACCCCTCACCATCCCTGACTCCTCATGTTTTCGTTAGAAAGGAGGCGGCTAAGAGGAGACCTTATTGAAGCATATAAGATGATTAGAGGTTTAGATAGGGTGGACAGTGATAGCCTTTTTCCTAGGATGGAGAAAGCTAGCACGAGGGGACACAGCTTTAAATTAAGGGGTGATAGTTATAGGACGGATATCAGAGGTAGGTTCTTTACCCAAAGGGTGGTAAGGGTATGGAATGCCCTGCCTGCAGCAGTTGTAGATGCGCCAAGTTTGGTGGCGTTTAAGAGGTTACTAGATAAGTTTATGGAAGAGAAGGGAATGGTTTAGTTTGGAGGGTCACTGCTTTTTTCATAATTGGTCGGCGCAACATCGAAGGCCAAAGGGCCTGTTCTGCGCTGGAATGTTCTATGTTCTATGTTCTATGATCCTGTCCCCTCAGCCCTTACTATCCATCACCACTCACCCCTCACTATCCCTGACCCCTCGCAACCCCTGACCCCTGACATGGTACAACCCCTTACGCCTCACCAACCCTGGTCCCTCACACCTCATCATTTGTGACCCCTCATCACTCACCATCTGTGACCCCTCACCCCTCACAAACCCTGACTCCTCACCAACCCTGACCCCTCACCTCTCACCATCCCTGACACTTCACCTCTCACCATCCCTCGCCATCTCTGTCTCCTCACCCCTCACAAACCCTGATCTCTCCCAACTCACCATGTCTGACCCCTCACTGTCCCTGATCCCTCACCAACACTGACAACGCACCAACACTGACCCCTCACCATCCCTGACCCCTCATCCCACACCATCGCTGATCCCTCATCTCTCACCATCCCTCACTCCTCACCAACCCAGACTCCTCAACCCTCACTATCCCTGATTCCTCACTCCTCACCAACCTTGGCCACACATCCGTCACAATCTCTGATCCTTCACCATCCCTGACTCCTCAACCCTTACCATCCCTGACCTCTCATCCCTCACCATCTCTGATCCCTGACTCCTCACAATTCATCAACAACCCTGATTCCCCACCCCTCACCAAACCTGACCCCTCACCCCTCACCAAACCTGACCCCTCACCAAACTTGACCCCTCACCAAATCTGACCTCTCACCTCTCACCAAATCTGACCCCTCACCAACCTGACCTCTCACCATCTCTCACTCCTCACCAACCCTGACCTCTCACTCCTCATCATCCCTCACCCCTCAGCATCTCTGACTCCTTACCATTCCTCAGCCCTAACCATCCCTGACCTCTGATCCCTCACCATCTATAACTCCTTGTCCCTCACCATCCCAGACCATTCACTATCCCTGACCCCTGACCCATCACCATCTCTGACCCCATCATCCCTGATCCCTCACCATCACTAACCCCTCACTGCGAACCATTCCTGATCCTTCAACCCTCACCATCACTGAACACTGACCAACTCCCACACTCATATCTCACCATTCCTGACCACTCACCATCCCTGACCCCGATTCTTCTTCACCCCTGACCTCTCACCAGACTGCATCTCTGACCCCTCAGCCCTCACAAATCCTGACCCCTGAACTTTCCATCCCTGACAGTGCAAGTCTCACCATCGCTGACACCTCACCCCTCACCATCCCTGACTCTTGACCCATCATGATCCCTGACCCTTCACCCTGCACCAAGCCAGATTCCTCACCCCTCACCAACCCTGACCCCTCAACATCCCTAACCCCTACCATCCCTGACTCGACATCCCTCATCATCTCTGAGCCCTCACCAATCCTGACCCCTCACCACTTCTGATCCCTCACTCCTCACCATCCATCAACAATCCTGACCCCTCACCAACCCTGACCCCTCATCACTCACCAGTCACCTCTCACAATCCCTGACCATTCACCCCGCACCAACCCTGACCCCTCACCCCTCACCAAATCTGACTCGTCACCATTCCTGACCTCTGACCCCTCACCATCCCTGACCCCTCACCCTTCAATATCCCTGACCCCTGACCCCACCCCATCCCTGACCCCTCACCCCTCACCATTCCTGAATCTTGACCCCTCACAATTCACCATTCCTGACCCCTCACAGTCCCTGACCTCTGACCATCCTTTACGCCTGACCCTTCACCATCATTGACCCCTCACCAACTCTGATCCCTCACTCCTCACCATCCTTCACCAAAGCTGACCCCTCACCATCCCTGACCCTTCACCCCTCACAATCCCCGACTGTTCACCCCATCACCATCCCAGAACCCACATCCCTCACCGACCCCGACCCCTCACTCCTCACCATCCCTGACCCCTCACCATCCCAGAACCCTCATCCCTCACCGACCCCGACCCCTCACTCCACCATCCCTGACCCTTCACCATCCAGAACCCTCACCCTCACCGACCCCGACCCCTCACTCCTCACCATCCCTGACCCTTCACCATCCCAGAACCGTCATCCCTCACCGACCCCGACTCCTCACTCCTCATCATCCCTGACCCTTCACTATCCCAGAACTGTCATCCCTCACCGACCCCGACCCCTCACTCCTCATCACCCCTGACCCTTCACTATCCCAGAACCGTCATCCCTCACCGACCCCGACCCCTCATTCCTCACCATCCCTGACCCTTCACCATCCCAGAACCGTCATCCCTCACCGACCCCGACCCCTCACAGCTCACCATCCCTGACCCTTCACCATCCCAGAACCGTCATCCCTCACCGACTCCGACCCCTCACTCCTCACCATCCCTGACCCTTCACCATCCCAGAACCGTCATCCCTCACCGACTCCGACCCCTCACAGCTCACCATCCCTGACCCTTCACTCCATGAACCGTCATCCCTCACCGACCCCGACCCTTCACCTCACCATCCCACCCTCTCCGACCGTCATCCTCACCGACCCCGACCTCACTCTCACCATCCCTGACCCTTCACCATCCCAGAACCGTCATCCCTCACCGACCCCGACCCCTCACTCCTCACCATCCCTGACCCTTCACCATCCCAGAACCGTCATCCCTCACCGACCCCGACCCTTCACTCCTCACCATCCCTGACCCTTGGCCATCCCAGAACCGTCATCCCTCACTGACCCCGACCCCACACTCCTCACCATCCCTGACCCTTCACCTTCCCAGAACAGTCATCCCTCACCGACCCCAACCCCTCTCACCTCACCATCCCTGAACCTTCACCATCCCAGAACCGTCATCCCTCACCGACCCCGACCCCTCACAGATCACCATCGCTGACCCTTCACCTTCACAGAACAGTCATCCCTCATCGACCCCGACCGCTCACAACTCACCATCCCTGACCCTTCACCATCCCAGAACCGTCATCCACAGCGAACCCGACCCCTCACAGCTCACCATCCCTGACCCTTCACCATCCCAGAACCGTCATCCCTCACCGACCCCGACCCCTCACTCCTCACCATCCCTGACCCTTCACCATCACAGAACCGTCATCCCTCACCGACCCCGACCCCTCATTCCTCACCATCCCTGACCATTCACCATCACAGAACCGTCATCCCTCACCGACCCCGACCCCTCACTACTCACCATCCCTGACCCTTCACCATCCCAGAACCGTCATCCCTCACCGAACCCGAACCCTCACTCCTCACCATCCCTGACCCTTCACCATCACAGAACCGTCATCCCTCACCGACCCAACCCCTCACAGCTCACCATCCCTGACCCTTCACCATCCCAGAACCGTCATCCCTCACCGAACCGACCCCTCACAGCTCACCATCCCTGAACCTTCACCATCCCAGAACCGTCATCCCTCACCGACCCCGACCCCTCACTCCTCACCATCCCTGACCCTTCACCATCCCAGAACCGTCATCCCTCACCGACCCCGACCCCTCACTCCTCACCATCCCTGACCCTTCACCATCCCAGAACCGTCATCCCTCACCGACCCCGACCCCTCACTCCTAACCATCCCTGACCCTTCACCATCCCATAACCGTCATCCCTCACCGACCCTGACCCCTCACAGCTAACCATCCCTGACCCTTCACCATCCCAGAACCGTCATACCTCACCGACCCCGACCCCTCACAACTCACCATCCCTGACCCTTCACCATCCCAGAACCGTCATCCCTCACCGACCCCGACCCCTCACAACTCACCATCCCTGACCCTTCACCATCCCAGAACCGTCATCCCTCACCGACCCCGACCCCTCACTCCTCACCATCCCTGACCCTTCACCATCCCAGAACCGTCATCCCTCACCGACCCCGACCCCTCACAGATCACCATCGCTGACCCTTCACCTTCACAGAACAGTCATCCCTCATCGACCCCGACCGCTCACAACTCACTATCCCTGACCCTTCACCATCCCAGAACCGTCATCCCTCACCGACCCCGACCCCTCACTCCTCACCATCCCTGACCCTTCACCATCGCAGAACCGTCATCCCACAGTGAACCCGACCCCTCACAGCTCACCATCCCTGACCCTTCACCATCCCAGAACCGTCATCCCTCTCCGACCCCGACCCCTCACTCCTCACCATCCCTGACCCTTCACCATCCCAGAACCGTCATCCCTCACCGACCCCGACCCCTCACTCCTCACCATCCCTGACCCTTCACCATCCCAGAACCGTCATCCCTCACCGACCCCGACCCCTCACTCCTAACCATCCCTGACCCTTCACCATCCCATAACCGTCATCCCTCACCGACCCGACCCTCACTCCTAACCATCCCTGACCTCACCATCCCAGAACCGTCAACCTCACCGACCCGACCCCTCACAACTCACCATCCCTGACCCTTCACCATCCCAGAACCGTCATCCCTCACCGACCCCGACCCCTCACACCTCACCATCCCTGACCCTTCACCATCCCAGAACCGTCATCCCTCACCGACCCCGACCCCTCACTCCTCACCATCCCTGACCCTTCACCATCCCAGAACCGTCATCCCTCACCGACCCCGACCCCTCACAGATCACCATCGCTGACCCTTCACCTTCACAGAACAGTCATCCCTCATCGACCCCGACCGCTCACAACTCACTATCCCTGACCCTTCACCATCCCAGAACCGTCATCCCTCACCGACCCCGACACCTCACTCCTCACCATCCCTGACCCTTCACCATCGCAGAACCGTCATCCCACAGTGAACCCGACCCCTCACAGCTCACCATCCCTGACCCTTCACCATCCCAGAACCGTCATCCCTCTCCGACCCCGACCCCTCACTCCTCACCATCCCTGACCCTTCACCATCCCAGAACCGTCATCCCTCACCGACCCCGACCCCTCACAACTCACCATCCCTGACCCTTCACCATCCCAGAACCGTCATCCCTCACCGACCCCGACACCTCACAGCTCATCATCCCTGACCCTTCACCATCCCAGAACCGTCATCCCTCACCGACCCCGACCCCTGACTCCTCACCATCCCTGACCCTTCACCATCCCAGAACCGTCATCCCTCTCCAACCCTGACCCCTCATTCCTCAGCATCCCTGACCCTTCACCATCCCAGAACCGGCATCACTCAACGACCCCGACCCCTCACAGTTCTCCATCCCAGACACTTCACCATCCCAGCACCGTCATCCCCCACCGACCCCGACCCCTCACTCCTCACCATCTCTGACCATTGGCTGACAAATGGCAAATGGAATTTAATGCAGACAAGTGTGAGGTATTGCACTTTGGAAGGACAAACCAGACTAGAACATACAGGGTAAATGGTAGGACTCTGAAAAGTGCAGTTGAACAGAGGGATCTGGGAATACAGGGACAGAATTCCCTAAGAGTGACTTCACAGGTGGGTAGGGTCGTGAAGATGCTTTTGGTACATTGGCCTTTATAAATCGGAGTATCGAATATAAAAGTTGGAGTGTTATGGTAAGGTTATATAAGGCATCGGTGAGGCTGAATTTAAACCATTGTGTACAGTTTTGGTCACCTAGTTACAGGAAGGATGTAAATAAGGTTGAAGGAGTGCAGAGAAGGTTCACAAGGATGTTGCTGGGACTTGAGAAGCTGAGTTACAGAGAGAGATTGAATAGGTTAGGACTTTATTCCCTGGAGTGTAGAAGAATGAGGGGAGATTTGATAGAGGTGGATAAGATTTTGATGGGTGTCGATAGAGTGAATGTAAACAGGCTTTTTCTACTGAGACCAGAGGAGAAAAAAACCCAGAGGGCAAGGGTTAAAGGTGAAAGGAGAAAAGTTCATGCAGAGATTGGTGGGAATGTGGAATGAGCTGCCGGATAAAGTGGTAAATGTGGGGTCACTGTTAAAATAAAACTTGGACGGGTGGATGAGAGAGGGGTGTGGAGGGATATGGTCCAAGTGCAGATCAACAGGACTGGGCAAAAAAAAACACCAACAAATCCAACAACAACTACCACAGCAAAACAACACCAACAACAACTACCACAGCAAAACAACACCAACAAATCCAACAACAACTACCACAGCAAAACAACACCAACAAACCAAACAACAACTACCACAGCAAAACAACACCAACAAATCCAACAACAACTACCACAGCAAAACAACACCAACAAATCCAACAACAACTACCACAGCAAAACAACACCAACAAACCAAACAACAACTACCACAGCAAAACAACACCAACAAACCAACAACAACTACCACAGCAAAACAACACCAACAAATCCAACAACAACTACCACAGCAAAACAACACCAACAAACCAACAACAACTACCACAGCAAAACAACACCAACAAACCCAACAACAACTACCACAGCAAAACAACACCAACAAACCCAACAACAACTACCACAGCAAAACAACACCAACAAATCCAACAACAACTACCACAGCAAAACAACACCAACAAACCAACAACAACTACCACAGCAAAACAACACCAACAAACCCAACAACAACTACCACAGCAAAACAACACCAACAAACCCAACAACAACTACCACAGCAAAACAACCAACAACCCAACAACAACTACCACAGCAAAACAACACCAACAAACCCAACAACAACTACCACAGCAAAACAACACCAACAAACCAACAACAACTACCACAGCAAAACAACACCACAAATCCAACAACAACTACCACAGCAAAACAACACCAACAAACAACAACAACTACCACAGCAAAACAACACCAACAAATCCAACAACAACTACCACAGCAAACAACACCAACAAACCCAACAACAACTACACAGCAAAACAACACCAACAAATCCAACAACAACTACCACAGCAAAACAACACCAACAAACCCAACAACAACTACCACAGCAAAACAACACCAACAAACCCAACAACAACTACCACAGCAAAACAACACCAACAAATCCAACAACAACTACCACAGCAAAACAACACCAACAAATCCAACAACAACTACCACAGCAAAACAACACCAACAAACCCAACAACAACTACCACAGCAAAACAACACCAACAAACCCAACAACAACTACCACAGCAAAACAACACCGACAAACCCAACAACAACTACCACAGCAAAACAACACCAACAAACCCAACAACTACCACAGCAAAACAACACCAACAAATCCAACAACAACTACCACAGCAAAACAACACCAACAAATCCAACAACAACTACCACAGCAAAACAACACCAACAAATCCAACAACAACTACCACAGCAAAACAACACCAACAAATCCAACAACAACTACCACAGCAAAACAACACCAACAAATCCAACAACAACTACCACAGCAAAACAACACCAACAAATCAACAACAACTACCACAGCAAAACAACACCAACAAATCCAACAACAACTACCACAGCAAAACAACACCAACAAATCCAACAACAACTACCACAGCAAAACAACACCAACAAATCAACAACAACTACCACAGCAAAACAACACCAACAAATCCAACAACAACTACCACAGCAAAACACACCAACAAATCCAACAACAACTACCACAGCAAACAACACCAACAAATCCAACAACAACTACCACAGCAAAACAACACCAACAAATCCAACAACAACTACCACAGCAAAACAACACCAACAAATCCAACAACAACTACCACAGCAAAACAACACCAACAAATCCAACAACAACTACCACAGCAAAACAACACCAACAAATCCAACAACAACTACCACAGCAAAACAACACCAACAAATCCAACAACAACTACCACAGCAAAACAACACCAACAAATCCAACAACAACTACCACAGCAAAACAACACCAACAAACCCAACAACTACCACAGCAAAACAACACCAACAAACCCAACAACAACTACCACAGCAAAACAACACCAACAAACCCAACAACAACTACCACAGCAAAACAACACCAACAAATCCAACAACAACTACCACAGCAAAACAACACCAACAAATCCAACAACAACTACCACAGCAAAACAACACCAACAAATCCAACAACAACTACCACAGCAAAACAACACCAACAAATCCAACAACAACTACCACAGCAAAACAAACAACAAATCCAACAACAACTACACAGCAAAACAACACCAACAAATCCAACAACAACTACCACAGCAAAACAACACCAAAAATCCAACAACAACTACCACAGCAAAACAACACCAACAAATCCAACAACAACTACCACAGCAAAACAACACCAACAAATCCAACAACAACTACCACAGCAAAACAACACCAACAATCCAACAACAACTACCACAGCAAAACAACACCAACAAACCCAACAACAACTACCACAGCAAAACAACACCAAAAATCCAACAACAACTACCACAGCAAAACAACACCAACAAACCCAACAACAACTACCACAGCAAAACAACACCAACAAATCCAACAACAACTACCACAGCAAAACAACACCAACAAATCCAACAACAACTACCACAGCAAAACAACACCAACAAATCCAACAACAACTACCACAGCAAAACAACACCAACAAATCCAACAACAACTACCACAGCAAAACAACACCAACAAATCCAACAACAACTACCACAGCAAAACAACACCAACAAATCCAACAACAACTACCACAGCAAAACAACACCAACAAATCCAACAACAACTACCACAGCAAAACAACACCAACAAACCCAACAACAACTACCACAGCAAAACAACACCAACAAATCCAACAACAACTACCACAGCAAAACAACACCAACAAACCCAACAACAACTACCACAGCAAAACAACACCAACAAACCCAACAACAACTACCACAGCAAAACAACACCAACAAATCCAACAACAACTACCACAGCAAAACACCAACAAATCCAACAACAACTACCACAGCAAAACAACACCAACAAATCCAACAACAACTACCACAGCAAAACAACACCAACAAATCCAACAACAACTACCACAGCAAAACAACACCACAAATCCAACAACAACTACCACAGCAAACAACACCAAAATCCAACAAACTACCACAGCAAAACAACACCAACAAACCCAACAACAACTACCACAGCAAAACAACACCAACAATCCAACAACAACTACCACAGCAAAAAACACCAACAAATCCAACAACAACTACCACAGCAAAACAACACCAACAATCCAACAACAACTACCACAGCAAACAACCAACAAATCCAACAACAACTACCACAGCAAAACAACACCAACAAACCAACAACAACTACCACAGCAAAACAACACCAACAAATCCAACAACAACTAAAGCAAAACACACCAAAACAACAACAACACAAACAACAAACCAACAACAACTACCACAGCAAAACAACACCAACAAACCCAACAACAACTACCACAGCAAAACAACACCAACAAATCCAACAACAACTACCACAGCAAAACAACACCAACAAACCCAACAACAACTACCACAGCAAAACAACACCAACAAACCCAACAACAACTACCACAGCAAAACAACACCAACAAATCCAACAACAACTACCACAGCAAAACAACACCAACAAATCCAACAACAACTACCACAGCAAAACAACACCAACAAACCCAACAACAACTACCACAGCAAAACAACACCAACAAATCCAACAACAACTACCACAGCAAAACAACACCAACAAATCCAACAACAACTACCACAGCAAAACAACACCAACAAATCCAACAACAACTACCACAGCAAAACAACACCAACAAATCCAACAACAACTACCACAGCAAAACAACACCAACAAATCCAACAACAACTACCACAGCAAAACAACACCAACAAACCCAACAACAACTACCACAGCAAAACAACACCAACAAACCCAACAACAACTACCACAGCAAAACAACACCAACAAACCCAACAACAACTACCACAGCAAAACAACACCAACAAACCAACAACAACTACCACAGCAAAACAACACCAACAAATCCAACAACAACTACCACAGCAAAACAACACCAACAAATCCAACAACAACTACCACAGCAAAACAACACCAACAAATCCAACAACAACTACCACAGCAAAACAACACCAACAAACCCAACAACAACTACCACAGCAAAACAACACCAACAAATCCAACAACAACTACCACAGCAAAACAACACCAACAAACCCAACAACAACTACCACAGCAAAACAACACCAACAAACCCAACAACTACCACAGCAAAACAACAAATCCAACAACAACTACCACAGCAAAACAACACCAACAAATCCAACAACAACTACCACAGCAAAACAACACCAACAAATCCAACAACAACTACCACAGCAAAACAACACCAACAAATCCAACAACAACTACCACAGCAAAACAACACCAACAAACCCAACAACAACTACCACAGCAAAACAACACCAACAAATCCAACAACAACTACCACAGCAAAACAACACCAACAAATCCAACAACAACTACCACAGCAAAACAACACCACAAACCCAACAACAACTACCACAGCAAAACAACACAACAATCCAACAACAACTACCACAGCAAAACAACACCAACAAATCCAACAACAACTACCACAGCAAAACAACACCAACAAATCCAACAACAACTACCACAGCAAAACAACACCAACAAATCCAACAACAACTACCACAGCAAAACAACACCAACAAACCCAACAACAACTACCACAGCAAAACAACACCAACAAACCCAACAACAACTACCACAGCAAAACAACACCAACAAATCCAACAACAACTACCACAGCAAAACAACACCGACAAATCCAACAACAACTACCACAGCAAAACAACACCAACAAACCCAACAACAACTACCACAGCAAAACAACACCGACAAACCCAACAACAACTACCACAGCAAAACAACACCAACAAATCCAACAACAACTACCACAGCAAAACAACACCAACAAATCCAACAACAACTACCACAGCAAAACAACACCAACAAATCCAACAACAACTACCACAGCAAAACAACACCAACAAATCCAACAACAACTACCACAGCAAAACAACACCAACAATCCAAAAACAACTACCACAGCAAAACAACACCACAAACCCAACAACAACTACCACAGCAAAACAACACCGACAAACCCAACAACAACTACCACAGCAAAACAACACCAACAAATCAACAACAACTACCACAGCAAAACAACACCAACAAACCCAACAACAACTACCACAGCAAAACAACACCAACAAATCCAACAACAACTACCACAGCAAAACAACACCAACAAACCCAACAACAACTACCACAGCAAAACAACACCAACAAATCCAACAACAACTACCACAGCAAAACAACACAACAAATCCAACAACAACTACCACAGCAAAACAACACCAACAAATCCAACAACAACTACCACAGCAAAACAACACCAACAAATCCAACAACAACTACCACAGCAAAACAACACCAACAAATCCAACAACAACTACCACAGCAAAACAACACCAACAAACCCAACAACAACTACCACAGCAAAACAACACCAACAAACCCAACAACAACTACCACAGCAAAACAACACCAACAAATCCAACAACAACTACCACAGCAAAACAACACCAACAAACCCAACAACAACTACCACAGCAAAACAACACCAACAAATCCAACAACAACTACCACAGCAAAACAACACCAACAAATCCAACAACAACTACCACAGCAAAACAACACCAACAAATCCAACAACAACTACCACAGCAAAACAACACCAACAAACCCAACAACAACTACCACAGCAAAACAACACCAACAAATCCAACAACAACTACCACAGCAAAACAACACCAACAAATCCAACAACAACTACCACAGCAAAACAACACCAACAAATCCAACAACAACTACCACAGCAAAACAACACAACAAATCCAACAACAACTACCCAGCAAAACAACACCAACAAATCCAACAACAACTACCACAGCAAAACAACACCAACAAATCCAACAACAACTACCACAGCAAAACAACAACAACAATCAACAACAACTACCACAGCAAAACAACACCAACAAATCCAACAACAACTACCACAGCAAAACAACACCAACAAATCCAACAACAACTACCACAGCAAAACAACACCAACAAATCCAACAACAACTACCACAGCAAAACAACACCAACAAATCCAACAACAACTACCACAGCAAAACAACACCAACAAATCCAACAACAACTACCACAGCAAAACAACACCAACAAATCCAACAACAACTCCACAGCAAAACAACACCAACAAATCCAACAACAACTACCACAGCAAAACAACACCAACAAATCCAACAACAACTACCACAGCAAAACAACCCAACAAAACCAACAACAACTACCACAGCAAAACAACACCAACAAACCCAACAACAACTACCAAGCAAAACAACACCAACAAATCCAACAACAACTACCACAGCAAAACAACACAACAAATCCAACAACAACTACCACAGCAAAACAACACCAACAAATCCAACAACAACTACCACAGCAAAACAACACCAACAAATCAACAACAACTACCACAGCAAAACAACACCAACAAATCCAACAACAACTACCACAGCAAAACAACACCAACAAACCCAACAACAACTACCACAGCAAAACAACACCAACAAACCCAACAACAACTACCACAGCAAAACAACACCAACAAACCCAACAACAACTACCACAGCAAAACAACACCAACAAATCCAACAACAACTACCACAGCAAAACAACACCAACAAATCCAACAACAACTACCACAGCAAAACAACACCAACAAACCCAACAACAACTACCACAGCAAAACAACACCGAAAAAATCCAACAACAAATTACCACAGCAAAACAACACCAACAAACCCAACAAAACTACCACAGCAAAACAACACCAACAAATCCAACAACAACTACCACAGCAAAAACAACACCGACAATCCACAACAACTACCACAGCAAAACAACACCAACAAACCCAACAACAACTACCACAGCAAAACAAACACCGACAAATCCCAACAACAACTACCACAGCAAAACAACACCGACAAACCCAACAACAACCACAGCAAAACAACACCAACAAACCCAACAACAACTACCACAGCAAAACAACACCAACAAATCCAACAACAACTACCACAGCAAAACAACACCAACAAACCCAACAACTACCACAGCAAAACAACACCAACAAATCCAACAACAACTACCACAGCAAAACAACACCAACAAATCCAACAACAACTACCACAGCAAAACAACACCAACAAACCCAACAACAACTACCACAGCAAAACAACACCAACAAATCCAACAACAACTACCACAGCAAAACAACACCAACAAACCCAACAACAACTACCACAGCAAAACAACACCAACAAACCCAACAACAACTACCACAGCAAAACAACACCAACAAATCCAACAACAACTACCACAGCAAAACAACACCAACAAATCCAACAACAAGTACCACAGCAAAACAACACCAACAAATCCAACAACAACCAACACAGCAAAACAACACCAACAAATCCAACAACAAATACCACAGGAAAACAACACCAACAAACCAAACAACAACTACCACAGCAAAACAGCACCAACAAACCCAACACCTGGGTAGTTGTGTGTATTTGTTGGTGTGTTTTGCTGTGGTAGTTGTTGTTGGATTTGTCGGTGTGTTTGCGTGGTAGTGTTGTTGGATTGTTGTTTTGCTGTGGTAGGGTGGTTGGGTTTGTTGTTTTGCTTGTGTCAGTTTGGTGTTGGTGTTGTTTTGCTGTGGTAGTTGTTGTTGGATTTGTTGGTGTTGTTTTGCTGTGGTAGTTGTTGTTGGGTTTGTTGGTGTTGTTTTGCTGTGGTAGTTGTTGTTGGATTTGTTGGTGTTGTTTTGCTGTGGTAGTTGTTGTTGGATTTGTTGGTGTTTTTTTTTGCCCAGTCCTGTTGATCTGCACTTGGACCATATCCCTCCACACCCCTCTCTCATCCACCCGTCCAAGTTTTATTTTAACAGCGACCCCACATTTACCACTTTATCCGGCAGCTCATTCCACATTCCCACCAATCTCTGCATGAACTTTTCTCCTTTCACCTTTAACCCTTGCCCTCTGGGGTTTTTTCTCCTCTGGTCTCAGTAGAAAAAGCCTGTTTACATTCACTCTATCGACACCCATCAAAATCTTATCCACCTCTATCAAATCTCCCCTCATTCTTCTACACTCCAGGGAATAAAGCCCTAACCTATTCAATCTCTCTCTGTAACTCAGCTTCTCAAGTCCCAGCAACATCCTTGTGAACCTTCTCTGCACTCCTTCAACCTTATTTACATCCTTCCTGTAACTAGGTGACCAAAACTGTACACAATGGTTTAAATTCAGCCTCACCGATGCCTTATATAACCTTACCATAACACTCCAACTTTTATATTCGATACTCCGATTTATAAAGGCCAATGTACCAAAAGCATCTTCACGACCCTACCCACCTGTGAAGTCACTCTTAGGGAATTCTGTCCCTGTATTCCCAGATCCCTCTGTTCAACTGCACTTTTCAGAGTCCTACCATTTACCCTGTATGTTCTAGTCTGGTTTGTCCTTCCAAAGTGCAATACCTCACACTTGTCTGCATTAAATTCCATTTGCCATTTGTCAGCCAATGGTCAGAGATGGTGAGGAGTGAGGGGTCGGGGTCGGTGGGGGATGACGGTGCTGGGATGGTGAAGTGTCTGGGATGGAGAACTGTGAGGGGTCGGGGTCGTTGAGTGATGCCGGTTCTGGGATGGTGAAGGGTCAGGGATGATGAGCTGTGAGGTGTCGGGGTCGGTGAGGGATGACGGTGCTGGGATGGTGAAGTGTCTGGGATGGAGAACTGTGAGGGGTCGGGGTCGTTGAGTGATGCCGGTTCTGGGATGGTGAAGGGTCAGGGATGCTGAGGAATGAGGGGTCAGGGTTGGAGAGGGATGACGGTTCTGGGATGGTGAAGGGTCAGGGATGGTGAGGAGTCAGGGGTCGGGGTCGGTGAGGGATGACGGTTCTGGGATGGTGAAGGGTCAGGGATGATGAGCTGTGAGGTGTCGGGGTCGGTGAGGGATGACGGTTCTGGGATGGTGAAGGGTCAGGGATGGTGAGTTGTGAGGGGTCGGGGTCGGTGAGGGATGACGGTTCTGGGATGGTGAAGGGTCAGGGATGGTGAGGAGTGAGGGGTCGGGGTCGGAGAGGGATGACGGTTCTGGGATGGTGAAGGGTCAGGGATGGTGAGCTGTGAGGGGTCGGGTTCACTGTGGGATGACGGTTCTGCGATGGTGAAGGGTCAGGGATGGTGAGGAGTGAGGTGTCGGGGTCGGTGAGGGATGACGGTTCTGGGATGGTGAAGGGTCAGGGATAGTGAGTTGTGAGCGGTCGGGGTCGATGAGGGATGACTGTTCTGTGAAGGTGAAGGGTCAGCGATGGTGATCTGTGAGGGGTCGGGGTCGGTGAGGGATGACGGTTCTGGGATGGTGAAGGGTCAGGGATGGTGAGGAGTGAGGGGTCGGGGTCGGTGAGGGATGACGGTTCTGGGATGGTGAAGGGTCAGGGATGGTGAGTTGTGAGGGGTCGGGGTCGGTGAGGGATGACGGTTCTGGGATGGTGAAGGGTCAGGGATGGTGAGTTGTGAGGGGTCGGGGTCGGTGAGGGATGACGGTTCTGGGATGGTGAAGGGTCAGGGATGGTTAGCTGTGAGGGGTCGGGGTCGGTGAGGGATGACGGTTATGGGATGGTGAAGGGTCAGGGATGGTTAGGAGTGAGGGGTCGGGGTCGGTGAGGGATGACGGTTCTGGGATGGTGAAGGGTCAGGGATGGTGAGGAGTGAGGGGTCGGGGTCGGTGAGGGATGACGGTTCTGGGATGGTGAAGGGTCAGGGATGGTGAGGAGTGAGGGGTCGGGGTCGGAGAGGGATGACGGTTCTGGGATGGTGAAGGGTCAGGGATGGTGAGCTGTGAGGGGTCGGGTTCACTGTGGGATGACGGTTCTGCGATGGTGAAGGGTCAGGGATGGTGAGGAGTGAGGTGTCGGGGTCGGTGAGGGATGACGGTTCTGGGATGGTGAAGGGTCAGGGATAGTGAGTTGTGAGCGGTCGGGGTCGATGAGGGATGACTGTTCTGTGAAGGTGAAGGGTCAGCGATGGTGATCTGTGAGGGGTCGGGGTCGGTGAGGGATGACGGTTCTGGGATGGTGAAGGGTCAGGGATGGTGAGGAGTGAGGGGTCGGGGTCGGTGAGGGATGACGGTTCTGGGATGGTGAAGGGTCAGGGATGGTGAGTTGTGAGGGGTCGGGGTCGGTGAGGGATGACGGTTCTGGGATGGTGAAGGGTCAGGGATGGTGAGTTGTGAGGGGTCGGGGTCGGTGAGGTATGACGGTTCTGGGATGGTGAAGGGTCAGGGATGGTTAGCTGTGAGGGGTCAGGGTCGGTGAGGGATGACGGTTATGGGATGGTGAAGGGTCAGGGATGGTTAGGAGTGAGGGGTCGGGGTCGGTGAGAGATGACGGTTCTGGGATGGTGAAGGGTAAGGGATGGTGAGGAGTGAGGGGTCGGGGTCGGTGAGGGATGAGGGTTCTGGGATGGTGAGGGGTCAGGGATGGTGAGGAGTGAGGAGTCGGGGTCGGTGAGGGATGACGGTTCTGGGATGGTGAAGGTTCAGGGATGGTGAGCTGTGAGGGGTCAGGTTCGCTGTGGGATGACGGTTCTGGGATGGTGAAGGGTCAGGGATGGTGAGCTGTGAGGGGTTGGGTCGGTGAGGGATGACGGTTCTGTGATGGTGAAGGGTCAGGGATGGTGAGGAGTGAGGGTTCGGGTTCGGTGAGGGATGACGGTTCTGGGATGGTGAAGGGTCAGGGATGGTGAGTAGTGAGGGGTCGGGGTCGGTGAGGGATGACGGTTCTGTGATGGTGAATGGTCAGGGATGGTGAGGAATGAGGGGTCGGGGTCGGTGAGGGATGACGGTTCTGTGATGGTGAAGGGTCAGGGATGGTGAGGAGTGAGGGGTCGGGGTCGGTGAGGGATGACGGTTCTGGGATGGTGAAGGGTCAGGGATGGTGAGCTGTGAGGGGTCGGGTTCGCTGTGGATGACGGTTCTGGGATGGTGAAGGGTCAGGGATGGTGAGTTGTGAGCGGTCGGGGTCGATGAGGGATGACTGTTCTGTGAAGGTGAAGGGTCAGCGATGGTGATCTGTGAGGGGTCGGGGTCGGTGAGGGATGACGGTTCTGGGATGGTGAAGGGTCAGGGATGGTGAGGTGAGAGGGGTTGGGGTCGGTGAGGGATGACTGTTCTGGGAAGGTGAAGGGTCAGGGATGGTGAGGAGTGTGGGGTCGGGGTCAGTGAGGGATGACGGTTCTGGGATGGCCAAGGGTCAGGGATGGTGAGGAGTGAAGGGTCGGGGTCGGTGAGGGATGACGGTTCTGGGATGGTGAAGGGTCAGGGATGGTGAGGAGTGAGGGGTCGGGGTCGGTGAGGGATGACGGTTCTGGGATGGTGAAGGGTCAGGGATGGTGAGGTGAGGTCGGTGAGGGATACCAAACAAAGGTGAGGGGTCGGGGTCGGTGAGGGATGACGGTTCATGGTGAAGGGTCAGGGATGGTGAGCTGTGAGGGGTCGGGGTCGGTGAGGGATGACGGTTCTGGGATGGTGAAGGGTCAGGGATGGTGAGGAGTGAGGGGTCGGGGTCGGTGAGGGATGACGGTTCTGGGATGGTGAAGGGTAAGGGATGGTGAGCTGTGAGGGGTCGGGGTCGGTGAGGGATGACGGTTCTGGGATGGTGAAGGGTCAGGGATGGTGAGGAGTGAGGGGTCGGGGTCGGTGAGGGATGACGGTTCTGGGATAGTGAAGGGTCAGGGGTGATGAGGAGTGAGGGGTCGGGGTCGGTGAGGGATGACAGTTCTGGGATAGTGAAGGGTCAGGGATGATGAGGAGTGAGGAGTCGGGGTCGGTGAGGGATGACGGTTCTGGGATGGTGAAGGGTCAGGGATGGTGAGGAGTGAGGGTCGGGGTCGGTGGGGATGAGGGTTCTGGGATGGTGAAGGGTCAGGATGGTGAGGAGTGAGGGTCGGGGTCGGTGAGGGATGAGGGTTCTGGGATGGTGAGGGGTCAGGGATGGTGAGGAGTGAGGGGTCGGGGTCGGTGAGGGATGTGGGTTCTGGGATGGTGATGGGGTGAACAGTCGGGGATTGTGAGGGGTGAAGGGTCAGGGATGGTGAGGGGTCAGCTTTGGTGAAGGATGGTGAGGAGTGAGGGATCAGAGTTGGTGAGGGGTCAATGATGGTGAAGGGTCAGGCGTAAAGGATGGTCAGAGGTCAGGGACTGTGAGGGGTCAGGAATGGTGAATTGTGAGGGGTCAAGATTCAGGAATGGTGAGGGGTGAGGGGTCAGGGATGGGGTGGGGTCAGGGGTCAGGGATATTGAAGGGTGAGGGGTCAGGGATGGTGAGGGGTCAGAGGTCAGGAATGGTGACGAGTCAGATTTGGTGAGGGGTGAGGGGTCAGGGTTGGTGTGGGGTGAATGGTCAGGGATTGTGAGAGGTGACTGGTGAGTGATGAGGGGTCAGGGTTGGTGAGGGGTCAGGATTGTTGATGGATGGTGAGGAGTGAGGGATCAGAAGTGGTGAGGGCTCAGAGATGATGAGGGATGTCGAGTCAGGGATGGTAGGGGTTAGGGATGTTGAGGGGTCAGGGTTGGTGAGGGGTGAGGAATCTGGCTTGGTGCAGGGTGAAAGGTCAGGGATCATGATGGGTCAAGAGTCAGGGATGGTGAGGGGTGAGGTGTCAGCGATGGTGAGACTTGCACTGTCAGGGATGGAAAGTTCAGGGGTCAGGATTTGTGAGGGCTGAGGGGTCAGAGATGCAGTCTGGTGAGAGGTCAGGGGTGAAGAAGAATCGGGGTCAGGGATGGTGAGTGGTCAGGAATGGTGAGATATGAGTGTGGGAGTTGGTCAGTGTTCAGTGATGGTGAGGGTTGAAGGATCAGGAATGGTTCGCAGTGAGGGGTTAGTGATGGTGAGGGATCAGGGATGATGGGGTCAGAGATGGTGATGGGTCAGGGGTCAGGGATAGTGAATGGTCTGGGATGGTGAGGGACAAGGAGTTATAGATGGTGAGGGATCAGAGGTCAGGGATGGTTAGGGCTGAGGAATGGTAAGGAGTCAGAGATGCTGAGGGGTGAGGGATGATGAGGAGTGAGAGGTCAGGGTTGGTGAGGAGTGAGAGATGGTGAGAGGTCAGGTTGGTGAGGGGTCAGATTTGGTGAGAGGTGAGAGGTCAGATTTGGTGAGGGGTCAAGTTTGGTGAGGGGTCAGGTTTGGTGAGGGGTGAGGGGTCAGGTTTGGTGAGGGGTGGGGAATCAGGGTTGTTGATGAATTGTGAGGAGTCAGGGATCAGAGATGGTGAGGGATGAGAGGTCAGGGATGGTAAGGGTTGAGGAGTCAGGGATGGTGAAGGATCAGAGATTGTGACGGATGTGTGGCCAAGGTTGGTGAGGAGTGAGGAATCAGGGATAGTGAGGGTTGAGGAGTCTGGGTTGGTGAGGAGTGAGGGATGGTGAGAGATGAGGGATCAGCGATGGTGTGGGATGAGGGGTCAGGGATGGTGAGGGGTCAGTGTTGGTGCGTTGTCAGTGTTGGTGAGGGATCAGGGACAGTGAGGGGTCAGACATGGTGAGTTGGGAGAGATCAGGGTTTGTGAGGGGTGAGGAGACAGAGATGGCGAGGGATGGTGAGAGGTGAAGTGTCAGGGATGGTGAGAGGTGAGGGGTCAGGGTTGGTGAGGAGTCAGGGTTTGTGAGGGGTGAGGGGTCACAGATGGTGAGTGATGAGGGGTCACAAATGATGAGGTGTGAGGGACCAGGGTTGGTGAGGCGTAAGGGGTTGTACCATGTCAGGGGTCAGGGGTTGCGAGGGGTCAGGGATAGTGAGGGGTGAGTGGTGATGGATAGTAAGGGCTGAGGGGACAGGATCATAGAACATAGAACATAGAACATTCCAGCGCAGAACAGGCCCTTTGGCCTTCGATGTTGCGCCGACCAATTATGAAAAAAGCAGTGACCCTCCAAACTAAACCATTCCCTTCTCTTCCATAAACTTATCTAGTAACCTCTTAAACGCCACCAAACTTGGCGCATCTACAACTGCTGCAGGCAGGGCATTCCACTCCCGAACCACCCTTTGGGTAAAGAACCTACCTCTGATATCCGTCCTATAACTATACCCCTTAATTTAAAGCTGTGTCCCCTCGTGCTAGCTTTCTCCATCCTAGGAAAAAGGCTATCACTGTCCACCCTATCTAAACCTCTAATCATCTTATATGCTTCAATAAGGTCTCCTCTTAGCCGCCTCCTTTCTAACGAAAACATGAGGAGTCAGGGATGGTGAGGGGTGAGTGGTGATGGATGGTGAGTGGTCAGGGATGATGAGTGATGTGGGGCCAGGGTTAGTGGGTGTTGAGGGGTCAGGAATACTGAAGGGTGAGGGGTCAGGGTTGGTGAGGGGTCAGGGTTGGTGAGGGGTCAGGGTTGGTGAGGGGTGAGGCATGGTGAAGGGTCAGGGAAGGTGAGGGATGGTGAGGGTGAGGAATGGTGAGGGATGGTCAGGACTGAGGGGTGATGGGTCAGGGGTCAGGGTAGGTGAGGAGTGAAGGGTCAGGGATATTCAGTGGTCAGGAATGATGGGTGGTGAGGTGTCAGAGATGGTGAGGGGTGAGATCAGGGATGCTAAGGGTTGAGGGATTTGGACTGTTGAGGGGTCAGGGGTCAGGGTTGGTGAAGGATAAGGGATCAGCTTTGGTGAGCAGTGAGGGGTTAAAGATGGTGAAGGATCAGGCGTCAGGGTTTGTGAGGGGTGAGGGGTCAGGAGTCAGGGTTTGTGAGGGGTGAGGGGTCAGGAGTCAGGGTTTGTGAGGGGTGAAGGGTCAGGAGTCAGGGTTTGTGAGGGGTGAGGGGTCAGGGTTGTGAGGGATGAGGGGTCAGATTTGGTGAGCAGTAATGGGTCAAGGAAGATGAGAGATGTTGAGGTGTGAGGGGCGAGGGATGGTGAGGGGTGGTGAGGGATGCCGTGAGGGATCAGGGATGGTGAAGGGTGAACAGTCAGAGTTGTTGAGGGATGGTGAGTGGTGAGGGATGAGGAGTCAGGGATGGTGAGGGGTGATGGGTCAGGGATGCTGAGGGATCAGGGATGGTGAGTTGTGAGGGGTGAGTGATGGTGAGGGATGAGGAATCAGGGATGGTGAGGGGTGATGGGTCAGGGATGCTGAGGGATCAGGGATGGTGAGTTGTGAGGGGTGAGTGATGGTGAGGGATGAGGAGTCAGGGATGGTGAGGGGTGATGGGTCAGGAATGGTGAGTGATGAGGGTTGACGGGTCAGAGATGGTGAGGGGTGAGAGGTCAAAGATGGTGAGGATTGAGGGATGAGGAGTGTTGAGGGGTGAAAGGTTAGGATTGGAGAAGGATGGTGGGGAGGTAGGCATGCTGAGGGGTCTGGTATGAGGGATGGTGAGAGATGAGGGTGAGGATTCAGAGATGCTGAAGTGTGAGGGATCAGGGTCGGAATAGTGAGGGGTGAGGGTCCAGGAATGGTGAAGGGTGATGGGTCTGGTTTGGTGAGGGGTGAAGAGATAGGAATGGTGAGGGGTGAGGTGTCAGGGTTGGTGAGGGATCAGAGATGGCGAGGCTGAGGGCTCAGGGATAGTCAGGGGTCAGGGATGGTGAGGGGTGAGGGCTCAGGGATGGTGAGGGGTGAGGGCTCAGGGATGGTGAGGGGTGAGGGCTCAGGGATGGTGAGGGGTAAGTGGTCACAGATGGATGGTGAAGGATTAGAATTGGCGAGGGAAGGTGATGGATGAGGGGTCAGGGTTGGTGAGGGATGAGTGATGAGAGATGGTGAGGGGTCAAGGATGGTGAGAGATGGGGACAGGTTTGGTGAGGGTTGAGGGGTCAGGGATGGTGAGGAGTGAGGTGTCAATGTTGGTGAGAGCTGAGGGGTCAGGAACAGTAAGGATCAGGAATCGTAAGAGGTGAGGGGTCAGGGATGGTAAGGGTGAGGGGGGGGTAAGGGGTCAGGCTTGGTGACAGATGATCGGTGAGAGATGGTGAGGGGTGACACGGCAGGGATGGTGAGGTGTCAGAGGTCAGGAATAGTGCGGGGTCAGGGTCAGTGAGGGGTCAGGAGTCAGAGATGCTGAGGGGTGAGGTATGGTGATGGGTGAGGGGTGAGCAGTCAGAAATAGTGAGGGATGAGAGGTCAGGGATGGTGAGGGAGGAGGGGTGAGAGATAGTGCAGGATGAGCGGTCAGCAATGGTGAGGGGTGAAGGATTAGGGTTGGTGAGGGGTCAGGGTTGGTGAGGGGTGAGAGGTGAGGGTTGATGAGGGGTGAAGGATTAGGGTTGGTGAGGGGTGAGAGGTGAGGGTTGATGAGGGGTGAAGGATTAGGGTTGGTGAGGGGTGAGAGTTCATGGATGGTGAGGAGTCAGAATTGGTGAGGGATGAGGGGTTAGTGTTGGTGACGGGTGAGGGGTCAGGAATGCTGAGGAGTCACGAATGGTAAGGAGTCAGGGTTGGTGAGGGGTGAGTGGTGAGAGATAGTGAGAGGTCAGACATGTTAAGGACCAGCAATGGTGAGGGGTGAGGGGTCAGGGATGGTGAGGGGACAGAGTTCAGGGTTGGTGAGAGATGAGGGGGCAGCGATGGTGAGGGGTGAGGGGACAGGGATGGTGAGGGGACAGGGATGGTGAGGGGACAGAGTTCAGGGTTGGTGGGAGATGAGGGGGCAGCGATGGTGAGGGGTGAGGGGTCAGGGATGGAGAGGGATGGTGAGGAGTGAATGATCAGAGATGGTGAGGTGTGATGGGTCACAGATGGTGAGAAGTGAGAGGTCTGGGAAGGTGTGGGGTGAGGAATCGGATAGTGAGGGGTGAGGGTTCAGGGCTGATGAGAGATCAGGGATCAGTGATGGAGAAGGTGAGGGGTTAGGGATGGAGAAGGTGAGGGGTCAGGGATGCTGAGGGGTGAGGGATCAGGGTTGGTGAGTTATGGTGATGGGTGAGAGTTCAGGAATGCTGAAGGGTCGGGGTCAAGGACAGTGAGGGAGGAGAGGTGAGGGATGGTGGTGGATGAGAGATCAGGGATGGTGAGGGGTCAGCGATGGTGAGGAGTGAGGGGTCAGGGATGATAATGGGTCTGGGATGGTGAGAGGGAGAGAGAGTGCGTGTGAGAGACAGAGAGTGTGTGTGCAAACAAACCTGAATACTGACCCTGACAAGCGGCCTCAAAAATTGAACCCTGACCCCAAGCACAGGCCCCAAACTCTGACCCCGAGCACAGGCCCCGGGACCCGACCCCCGGACCCGAAATGTGAGAATCATAGATCATAGAACCCTATAGTGCAGAAAGAGACCTTTCAGCCCATCGAAGCTACATCAAACACTATCCCACCCAGGCCCTATCCCTATATCCCTACATACTAATCCCTCTGAACTACGCATCCCTGGACACTAAGGGACAATTTCTCAGCACGGCCAATCAACCTAACCCGCACATCTTTGGACTGTGGGAGGAAACCAGAGTACCCAGAGGTCCCAAAACCTGAACCTTGGCCCCAATTACACAGGCCTCAACCCTGAACCCTGACCCCGAGTACAGGCCCCAAGCCTAAATTCTGACCCGAGTACAGGCTTCAACCCTGAACCCTAACCCAAAGTACAGGCACCAACCCTGAACCCTGACCTCGAGTACAAGCCCAAACCCTGAACTCTGATCCGGGTACAAGCACCAACCCTGAGCCCTGACCCCTAGAAGAGACCCCGACCCTAAACCCCGACCCCGAATACAGATCCCAAACCTGACCCCGAGTACAGGCCCCAACCCTGAACCCTGACCCCGAGTACAGGCCCCAACCTTGAACCCTGACCCCGAGTACAGGCCCCAACCCTGAACCCTGACCCCAAGTACGAGCCCCAACCCTGAACCCTGACCCCGAGTACAGGCCCCAACCCTGAACCCTGACCCCGAGTACAGGTCACAACCCTGAACCCTGACCCCAGGTACAGGGCCCAAACCTGAACCCTGACCTCAGGTACAGGTTCCAAACCTGAACCTGAATTCTGAGCACAGGCCCTGGATCTGACACTGAGGATAGATCCCAAACCCTGACCCTGAAAACAGGACATGAACTCTGACCCTGAGGACAGACTCTGAACCCTAACCCAGAGGACAGGGTGGGGGAGTGTGTGTGTGTGTGTGTGTGTGTGTGTGTGTGTGTGAGAGAGAGAAACAATGTATGTGTTACATGGAGTGTGTGAGAGACAGAGTGTGTGCGAGAGGGAATGTGTGTGAGAGAGAGCTCGTGTGTGAGAGCATGTGTGCATGAGACAGAGAGTGTGTGTGTTAGAATGCATGTGTGAAAGAGGGTGTGTGTGTGAGAGGGTGTGTATGAGAGACAGTGTGTAACAGAGTGTGTGTGACAGTGAATTATTGTGAGAGAATGTGTGTGTGTGTGTGTGTGAGAGAGAGTGTGAATGTATGTGAGAAAGACTGTGTGTTAGAGAGTGTGAGAGAGGGTGTTATTGTGAGAGGGTGTTATAGTGAGAGGATGTTATTGTGAGAGGGTGTTATAGTGAGAGGATGTTATTGTGAGAGGGTGTGTAAGTATGTGTGTGAAAGTTTGTATGTGAGACAGTGTGAGTGAGAGAGAAATTGTGTATGTGTGTGTGTGAGAGAGAGAGAAAGAGAGAGAGGTGTGTGACTGTGTGTGTGCATGTGTGAGAGAGTATGCTTGTATGAGAGTGCATATGTGAGTACAGGCTCCAATTCTGAATCCTGACGCTGAAACCAGGCCCTGAACTCTGACCCCGAGGACAGATTCTGAACCCTGAAACCTGACCCAGAGGACAGGGTGGAGGAGCATGTGTGAGGGAGTGTGTGTGTGAGGGAGTGTGTGTGTGAGAGTGTGTGTGTGAGAGAGAGAGTGTGTGTGTGAGAGAGAGTGCTCCTGTGTGAGAGTGTGTGTGTGAGAGAGAGTGCTCCTGTGTGAGAGAGAGTGCTCCTGTGTGAGAGAGAGTGCTCCTGTGTGTGAGAGAGAGTGCTCCTGTAAGAGAGAGAGTGTGTGTGAGGGAGAGTGCTCCTGTGTGAGAGAGAGAGTGCTCCTGTGTGAGATAGAGTGCTCCTGTGTGAGGGAGAGTGTGTGTGAGGGAGAGTGCTCCTGTGTGAGAGAGAGTGCTCCGGTGTGAGAAAGAGTGTGTGTGTGTGTGAGAGAGAGAGTGCTCCTGTGTGTGAGAGAGAGTGCTCCTGTAAGAGAGAGAGTGCGTGTGAGGGAGGGAGACAGTGTCTGTGTGTGTATGTGTGTGTGTGAGAGAGAGTGAGAGAGTGTGTGTTTTAGAGTAAGTATGTGTGTTAGAAAGAGTAAACGTGAGAGAAAGTGTGTGTGTGTCTGTGAATGTTTGTATGTGAGACAGTGTGTGAGAGAGAGAAATTGTGTGAGAGACTGTGATTGTGATAGTGTGTGTGTGAGAAGGAATGTGTGTCTTGGAATGTGTGTGTGTGTGTGTGTGTGTGTGTGTGTGTGTGTGTGTGTGTGTGTGTGTGTGTGTGTGTGTGTGTGTGTGTGTGAAGAATCCCCCAGCCGGAACCCTGTGCCCGGGTACCGGCCCCGAACCCTGAACCCTGATCTGAATATAGCCCCAATGCTGAACCCTGACCCTGAGTACAGGCCCCAAACCTTGAACCCTGACCCCGAGTACAGGCCTGCAGTAGGGAATGAATTAATGAACTTTGTTTCTCATTCTTTCAAGTATTACAATCTCCAGTAGTCGAGATGCAGCCTGTTTTCATATATTTCAGATCAATGTAAGTTTGTTTTTGTGAGTGCCCCCAGACTGTAGCTGTCCTTGCTGTTGTTCACAAGTTTTAGGTGAGCCAGACAGGGAGAGAGCCGCTGCTCTTGTTATTATACACAAGTTTATGATAAGCTCGCTCAGAAATGTAGCTGATCCAGCTTGTAGTTAAACTGTGTCTTTAATTTCATGGACTTTCATCTAATATAGTGAAACCTGCATGTCCTAAAAATATTTCATATATATTCATTATATACTGCTTATGTACCAACACATTATACATCTCCATACATTATACAACTTATAGAACATAGAACATTACAGCGCAGAACAGGCCCTTTGGCCTTCGATGTTGCGCCGACCAATTAACAAGAAGCAACGACCCTCTAACCTAAACCATTCCCTTTTCATCCATAAACTTATCTACTAACCTCTTAATTGCCACAAACTTGGCGCATCTACAACTGCAGCAGGCAGGGCATTCCATACCCTTACCACCCTCTGGGTAAAGAACTTACCTCTGACATCCGTCCTATAACTACCACCCCTTAATTTAAAGCTATGTCCCCTCGTGCTAGCTTTCTCCATCCTAGGAAAAAGGCTATCACTGTCCACCCTATCTAAACCTCTAATCATCTTATATGTTTCAATAAGGTCTCCTCTTAGCCGCCTTCTTTCCAACAAAAACAACCTCAAATCCCTCAGCCTCTCTTCATAAGACCTGCCCTCCGTACCAGGCAACATCCTGGTAAACCTCCTCTGTACCCTCTCCAATGCCTCCACATCTTTCTTATAATGCGGGGACCAGAACTGCACACAATACTCCAAGTGCGGCCGCACTAGAGTTTTGTACAGTTGCAACATGACGTTGCGGCTCCGAAATTCAATCCCCCTACCAATAAAAGCTAAGATTGGTGTCATCCTAAGATAGATGAGCATAGGTTGTTATAGCGGCCCGTTAATTTGAACTTGTCTTGTCAGTCTGTACGTTCGCTAAGGGCTAATCACACACGGCAATCGCGGCCTTGAGATAACCATGAAGAAATGGCAAGGCAGCCATGTTCCCACGATGGAGGACAACCCACAGCCTGGGATCCTGCTGAAAATGGGATGTGGATGTGACTGGGGGGGGTATAAATATATACTCTTCACTTGTGTTCGGAGAGAAGCCTGGAGAACTGCTGTTGGGTATCAGGTGTGTCTCCCGAATAAACTTGCTGTACTTTGACTCACAATTAGTCTCTGAGGAATCTTTACCGACAACAGTTCCCCATGGGAGGCTCATGAAGAAAGTAAGGAGGTGCGGGATTGAGGGAAATTTAGCCGATTGGATCAGTAACTGGCTGTCTCATAGAAGGCAGAGGGTGGAGATGGAGGGAAAATGTACAGGCTGGAGGCCAGTTCCCAGCGGTGCACCACCGGGGTCAGTGCTGGCTGCTCTGCTGTTTGTGATTTTTATCAATGAGTTGGAAGAAGGGGCTGAAGGATGGGTTAGTAAATTTACTGATGACACCAAGATTGGTGGAGTAGTGGATGAGGGGGAGGGCTCTTGCAGGCTGCAAAGAGACATTGATAGGATGCAGAGCTGGGCAGGAAAGTGGCAGATGGAGTTTAACCCTGATAAGTGAGAGGCGATTCATTTTGGTAGGACAAACTTGAATATGGATTACAGGGTCAACAACAGGGTTCTGAGGAATGTGGAGGAACAGAGAGATCTTGGGATTCATATCCACAGATCTCTGAAGGTTGTCACTCAAGTGGATAGAGCCGTGAAGAAGCTTATAGTGTGTTAGTGTTTATTAACAGGGGGTTTGACTTTAAGAGCCGTGGGATTATACTGTAACTATACCGGACCTTGATGAGACCACATTTGGAATATTGTGTGCAGTTCTGGTCACCTCACTATAAGAAGGATGTGGAAGTTTTGGAGAGAGTGCAGAGGAGATTTACCAGGATGCTGCCTGGTTTGGGGGGTAGGTCTTATGAGGAAAGGCTGAGGGAGCTGAGGCTTTTCTCTTTGGAGCAGAGGAGGATGAGAGGCAACATAATAGAGGTTTATAAGTTGATGAGAAGGATTGATAGAGTGGACGTGCAGAGATTATTTCCTCGGGTGGATGTAGCTGTTACTAGGGGGCATAACTATAAGATTCATGGTGGGAGATATAGGAGGGATGTCTGAGGTAGATTCTTCACTCAGAGAGTGGTTGGGGTGTGGAATAGACTGCCTGCTGTGATAGTGGAGTCGGACACTTTAGGAGCTTTCAAGCGGTTATTGGAGAGGCAAATGGAGCACTCCAGAATGATAGGGAGTGGGAGAGCTTGATCTTGGGTTCAGACAAAGCTCGGCACAACATTGAGGGCTGAAGGGCCTGTACTGTGCTATTCGATGTTCTAAATATGCCCCAAGACATATTGGCTAGGGGAATTTGGGAAGCTAAATCGCCCCTTCATGTCCCAAAGTGTGTACGAGAGATGGATTGGCCATGCCAAATTCCCCATAGTGTGCTAAGGTGTGTAGTTTGGGTGGATTGGCCTTGATAAATTCATGTTAATGTGCCAAGATGTGTAGGAGAGGTGCATAGGCCAGGCTAAATTCTCCTTAGTGTCCGAAGATGTCTATGAATGATGGATTGGCCGGGCTAAATTGCTCTTTAGTGTCCCAAGATGTGTGCGATAGGTGGATTGCCCAAGCCAAATTGCCCTTTAGCTTCATAAAGAGGTGAATTGGCCATGTTACAATTCCCCTTAATGTGCCAAGATATGTATAAGATATATTAGTGACACTAAATTGCCCCTTATTGTTTGCAGATGTGTAAGTTTGATGGATTGCCCCTTCGTGTCCCAAGACATGGAGGTTAGGGGTATTGGATGTGCTGAATCACCTCTTTGTGTCCCAAGATGAGTATGAGAGGTGGATTTGCCAGGTTACATTGTCCCTTCGTTTCCCAAGATGTGCACATGTGGTGATTGGCCAGGCTAAATTTCCTTTAGCATCCCAAGATGTGGATGAGAGGAGAATTAGACATGTTAAGACCCCCTTAGTGCCCCAAGATGTATACGTTAGGTGGACTGGCCACACTGAATTACCTCTTAGTATCCCAAGATGTGTAAGTTATGGCGATTGGACATGAAAATTGACCCTTCATGACCCAAGATGTGTATGAGATGTGGATTGAACATGCTAAAATCCCCTTAGTATCGAAAATGTATACGAGAGGTGGATTGACAACATTAAATTGCCTCTTAGAGTCACGGTTAGAAGGATTGGCCTGCTAAATTGTACCTGTAGTGTCCCAAGATGCGTACAAGTGGTGGATTGGTGATGGTAAATTGTAGCTTTAGTGTCCCAAGATGTATAGGTTAGGTGGATTGGCCTTGCTAAATTATAGCTTTAGTGTCTCAAGATGTGTGTGAATGGTGGATTGGGCATGCTAAATTCCCCCTGCTGTCCCAAGGTGTGTAGGTTAGGGGATTGGCCAGGCTAAATTCCTCCTGCTGTCCCAAGGTGTGTAGGTTAGGGTGGATTGGCCAGGCTAAATTCCCCCTGCTGTCCCAATGTATGTAGGTTAGAGTGGATTGGCCAGGCTAAATTCCCCCTGCTGTCCCAAGGTGTGTAGGTTAGGGTGGATTGGCCAGGCTAAATTCCTCCTGCTGTCCCAAGGTGTGTAGGTTAGGGTGGATTGGCCTGGCTAAATTCCTCCTGCTGTCCCAAGGTGTGTAGGTTAGGGCGGATTGGCCAGGCTAAATTGTCCCTTAGGTCCAAAAATGTGTAGGTTTGGTTAATTGGCAATGCTAAATTCATCTTAGTGTCCATGATACGTACAAGAAGTAGGTTTGGTCATGCTAAATTGTCCCGTGGTGTCACAAGATGGGTACGAGTGGTGGATTGGTCATGTTAAATTTCCTTTAGGGTCCTAAGATGTGGATGAGAGGAGAATTAGACATGTTAAAATCCCCTTAGTGTCCCAAGATGTGTAGGTTAGATGGATTGTCCGTGCTAAATGCACTTAGGATCCAAAGATGTGTAGTTTCAGTTCAGTCTGTCCTTTTTGATTCAGTGTCACAGGCCTGGCTGGGTTCACTCTGTCCTTTTTGATTCAGTGTCACAGGCCTGGCTGGGTTCACTCTGTCCTTTTTGATTCAGTGTCACAGGCCTGGCTGGGTTCACTCTGTCCTTTTTGATTCAGTGTCACAGGCCTGGCTGGGTTCACTCTCTCCTTTTTGATTCAGTGTCACAGGCCTGGCTGGGTTCACTCTGTCCTTTTTGATTCAGTGTCACAGGCCTGGCTGGGTTCACTCTGTCCTTTTTGATTCAGTGTCACAGGCCTGGCTGGGTTCACTCTGTCCTTTTTGATTCAGTGTCACAGGCCTGGCTGGGTTCACTCTGTCCTTTTTGATTCAGTGTCACAGGCCTGGCTGGGTTCACTCTGTCCTTTTTAATTCAGTGTCACAGGCCTGGCTGGGTTCACTGTGCCCACTGAGATTCAGGATGTGTCTGCGAGTGTATATATGAGTGACTCTGTGAATGAGAGAGTATGAGAGAGTGTGTGTGTGTGTGAGAGAGAGAGAGAGTGTGCATGTATGTCTGAAAGTAATTCAGAGACCCTCCTGTAATTTGTCAATTAGGAGTGTCCCCCCCTGTCAATTAGGAGTGTCCCCCCCCTGTCAATTAGGAGTGTCCCCCCCTGTCAATTAGGAGTTCCCCCCCCTGTCAATTAGGAGTGTCCCCCCCCCGTCAATTAGGAGTGTCCCCCCCCCCTGTCAATTAGGAGAGCCCCCCCTGTCAATAGGAGTGTCCCCCCCTGTCAATTAGGAGTGCCCCCCCTGTCAATTAGGAGTGTCCCCCCCTGTCAATTAGGAGTGTCCCCCCCCCTGTCAATTAGGAGTGTCCCCCCCCTGTCATTAGGAGTGTCCCCCCCCGTCAATTAGGAGTGTCCCCCCCCCTGTCAATTAGGAGTGTCCCCCCCCCTGTCAATAGGAGTTTCCCCCCGTCAATTAGGAGTTTCCCCCCCGTCAATTAGGAGTGTCCCCCCCTGTCAATTAGGAGTGTGACCCTGACTGTAACCCTGACCCCTGACTTCCTCATGCTGAGAATCTGACCCCTGACCCTGAGACTGTGACCCTGACTGTAACACTCTGACCCCTGACTTCCTCACGCTGAGAATCTGACCCCTGACCCTGAGACTGTGACCCTGACTGAAGCACTCTGACCCCTGACCCCTGACCCCCTCACAGTGAGACTCTGAACTCTGGTTGTTGACCCTGAGACTGTCACCCTGACTGTAACACTCTGACCCCTGACTCCCTCACGCTGAGACTCTGACGCCTGACCCTGACCTTGAGACTGTAACCATGACTGTAACACTCTGACCCCTGACTCCCTCACGCTGAGACTCTGACCCCTGGTCCCTGACCCTGAGACTGTGACCCTGACTGTAACACTCTGACCCCTGACTCCCTCACGCTGAGACTCTGACCCCTGATTCCCTGACCCTGAGACTGTGACCCTGACTGTAACACTCTGACCCCTGACTCACTCACGCTGAGACTCTGACCCCTGATTCCCTGACCCTGAGACTGTGACCCTGACTGTATCACTCTGATCCCTGACTCCATCACACTGAGACTCTGACCCCTAGTCCCTGACCCTGAGACTGTAACCCTGACTGTAACACTCTGACCCCTGACTCCCTCACGCTGAGACTCTGACTCCTGACCCCTGACCCTGAGACTGTGACCCTGAATATAACACTCTGACCCTGACTGCAACACTCTGACCCCTGACTCCTCACGCTGAGACTCTGACCCTGACCTGAGACTGTGACCCTGACTGCAACACTCTGACCCCTCTCCCTCACGCTGAGACTCTGACCCCTGACCCTGAGACTGTGACCCTGACTGAAGCACTCTGACCCCTACTCGCTCGCGCTGAGACTCTGACCCCTGGTCGCTGACCCTGAGACTCTGACACTGACTATAACACTCTGACCCCTGACCCCTGACTCCCTCACAGTGAGACTCTGAACTCTGGTCGTTGACCCTGAGACTGTCACGCGGACTGTAACACTCTGACCCCTGACTCCCTCACGCTGAGACTCTGACTCCTGATTCCCTGACCCTGAGACTGTGACCCTGACTGTAACACTCTGACCCCTGACTCCCTCACGCTGAGACTCTGACCCCTGGCCCCTGAGCTGAGACTGTGACCCTGACTGTAACACTCTGACCCCTGACTCACTCACGCTGAAACTCTGACCCCTGATTCCCTGAGCCTGAGACTGTGACCCTGACTGTAACACTCTGACCCCTGACTCCCTCACGCTGAGACTCTGAACCCATGACTCCCTCACGCTGAGATTCTGACCCCTCGACCCCCGACCCTGAGACTGTGACCCTGACTGTAACACTCTGACCCCTGTCTACCTCACGCTGAGACTCTGACCCTGTGAATCTTACTTTTGACCCCTGACTTTGAGGCTCTAACTCTGACCTTGCGACTCTCACCTCTGACCCCTGACCTTGAGACTATGACACCACACCCCTTCATACTGACTCTGCCACTGCGAACCTGACCTTGAGACTCTGACCCTAAAGCTCTGACCCTTTTCTCCCTCAGCCTGAGACTCTGATCCCTGATCCTGAGACTCAGACCAGTGACTCTGACACTCTCACCTCTGACCTCTGCCCTGAGACTTTGACCCTAATGCTCTGTCCCTTTACTCCCTCAGTCTGACTCCGTCACGCCGAGACTCTGATCCCTGACGCTAGACTTTCACCCCTGACTCCCTCATGCTGAGACTATGACCCCTGACCCCCTCACTCTGATACTCTGACGCCTGACTCCTCATGCTGAGATTCTGACCCCTGACCCTCTCACTTTGAGACTCTGACCCCTGACCCTGAGACTCTGACCTCTGACTCCCTCATGGTGAGATTCCAACCCCCTCACTCTGAGAATCTGACCCCTGACCCTGAAATTCTGACCCCTGACTCCCTCATGCTGAGATTTTGACCCCTGACCTCCTCACTCTGAGACTCTGACCCTTGACCCTGAGACTCTGACCCCTGACTCCCTCATGCTGAGATTCTGACCCTCTCACTTTGAGATTCTGACCCCTGACCCTGAGACTCTGACCTCTGACTCCCTCATGGTGAGATTCTGACCCCCTCACTCTGAGACTCTGACCCCTGACCCTGAGATTCTGACCCCTGACTCCCTCACTTTGAGACTCTGACCACTGACCCTGAGACTCTGACCCCTGACTCCCTCATGCTGAGATTCTGACCCGTGACCCCGTCACTTTGAGATTCTGACCCCTGACCCTGAGACTCTGACCTCTGACTCCCTCATGGTGAGATTCTGACCCCCTCACTCTGAGAATCTGATCCCTGACGCTGAAATTCTGACCCCTGACTCCCTCACTTTGAGACTCTGACCCCTGACTCCCTCATGCTGAGATTCTGACCCCTGACCCCTCACTTTGAGACTCTGACCACTGACTCTGAGACTCTGACCCCTGACTCCCTCATGCTGAGATTCTGACCCCTGACCTCCTCACTCCAAGCCTTTGACCCCTGACCCTGAGACTCTGACCCCTGACTCCCTCATGCTGAGATTCTGACCTCTGACAACTTGACCCTGAGATGTGAGCCCATCACTGAGACTCTGCTCCTTGAACCTCGAACTGTGACCACTAATCCTCTAACCCTTGAGACTCTGACCCCTGTCTCCCTCACACTGATACTCTGACCCCTGACCTGAGACACTGACCCCTGACCCCCTTCTGCTGAGACTCTGACCACTGAGAGATTCTGACCCTTGACCCTGAGACTCATCCCTGACCCTCTCACCCTCAGACTGTGACCCCGTGAGCCCCTGACCCTGAAATTCTGATCCCTCACTCCCTCACGTTGAGACTCTGATCCCCGACATTGAGATTCGGACTCCTCACCTCCTTATCCTGAGACTCTGACCCACTGACCCCTGACTTTGACACTCTGACCTCTGACCACCTCCTCCTGAGACTCTGACCCCTGACTCCCCTTAGCCTAGACTCTGGCCCCGACCCTGAGAATCTGACCCCTGACCTGGAGACTGTAAGCCCTGACTCACCCACGCTGAGATGCTGATTCCTGACCCTGAAATTCTGAATCTTGACTCCCTCGCACTGAAATTCTGACCCTGGGACTCTGAGCCTTGACACCCTCACATTGAACTCTGACCCCTGACCCTGAGACTCTGGCCCCTGACCCTCTGAACTGCAACACTGACCCCACATCCCCTGACCCCGAGATTCTGACTCCTGACCCACTGAACCTAACCTACACATTTTGGGATACTAAAGAGCAATTAGTCATGACCAATCTACCTAACCTAAACACATTGGGATACTTGGGCGTAATTTAGCATGGTCAATCCGTCTCTCATATATATCTTGGCACACTAAGATGAATTTAGCAAGGCCAATTCACCTTATTTATACATCTTGGAGCATTCAGGGGCAATTTAGCCTGGCCAATACATCTAACTTGCACATTTTGGGATGCTAAGGCACAAGTTAGCATGGCCAATCTACCTAAAGTACACCTGTTGGGACAGAGGGGCAGTTTAGCATGGCCAATCCACCTCTTGTATACATCTTGGGACATGAAGGGGATTTCTAACATGTCCAATTCTCCTCTTATCCATACCTTGGGTGTGAAAAGAAATTTAGCATGGTGAATTCACATCTTGCCCACATCTTGGAAAACTATGGAGACTTTAGCATGGCCAATTCACATTTCCTACACATCTTGTGACACTAAGGGCCAATTTAGCATTACCAATCTACCTCTTATACATATCTGGGGACACCTAAGGCCAAACTATGTCTCATACACAGCTTGGGATGGTAAGGGGAATTTTGCATGCTCAATCCACATCTTGTACACATCTTGGGGATACCGAGAGGTGATTTAGCATGTCCAATCCCCTAACCTACACGTCTTGGGACACTAAGGGGCAATCCATCTAACCTACACATCTTCAAACACTAAGGGGCAATTTAACATGGCCCATCCACCTCTCACATACGTGTTGGGACACTAACGGGCAAATTAGCCAGGCTTACACACCTCTCATAAACATCTTGGCACACTAAGATGAATCTACCGAACCTACAAATCATGGGACACTAAGTAACAACTTAGCATGGCAAATGCACCTAACCAACACACCTTTGGAGGATAATGAACAATTTAGCATGGTCAATCAATCTAACCGACACATCTTTGGACACTAAGGGGCAATTTAGCATGGTCAATTAATCAAACCTGACACTATTGTCATTTATCATGGCCAATCCACCTAACCGAGACATCTTAGGATACTAAGGGGATTTTACTCTCATCCACATCTTGGGAGGCAGCACACCTCCCCACCGCAATCCACACCCCCAGTAGACAGGACACTCTCCACCCTCCATGGTCTGATTTCCCCACCCCCCCCAGGAGGCAGGCCACCCCTTTAGCAGAGCACACCCCCCCCAACCTACCTGGATTGCCGCTGTCCCTCCACCATCCTTCGGAGCTGCAGTTGTTCTTGTGGAGATGTGGGTGTTGGACTGGGATGAACACAGTAAGAAATGTCACAAACACCAGATTAAAGTCCTGTTGGAGAGAGGGATGGAGTGAGTTTGATGTTTTTGCTGGAGGGAGCTTGTTGGTGTTTTTCAATGTTGAGGTTGTTTTTGGATTTATTGTTTTCCAATGTTGAGGTTTCATAGAAATCCTACAGTGCAGAAAGAGGCCATTTGTCCCATCGAGTCTGCACCGACCACAATTCCACCCAGACTACTAATCCCTCTAACCTTCACATCTCAGGACACTAAGGGGTAATTTTAGCACGGCCAATCAATCTAGCCTGCACATCTTCGGACTGTGGGAGGACCCGGAGGACTGGAGGAAACCCACGCAGAACATTTTTCCATGTTATAATTGTTGTTGAACCCGTTGGTGTTTTTCAATGTTGAGGTTGTTGTTGAATTTGTTCATATTTTTCAAATTTGAGACGGCCGTTCAATTTGTTTCTTTTAATGTTGAGGTTGTCGTTGGATTTGTTGGTGTTTTTAACTGTTGAGGTTGTTGAATTTGTTGGTTTTTGTGATTTAGCCTGGCCTATGCACATTTTGTACTCATCTCGGGACACTAAGGGGCAATTTGACTTTGGCTAATCCACCTTTTCTACGAACCTTGGGATACTAAGAGACAATTCAGCATGGCCTACACACCTCTAGGACAAACTTTGCACACTAAATGGCAATTTAGAATTGCCAATTCACCTACTTACATATGTGGGACATTAAGGGGCAATTTAGCATGGCCAAAAGTAACCTACACACCTTAGAACACTATGGGTCAATTTAGCATGGCCAATCCACCTAAACTACACATCTTGGGACACAAAGGGGCAATTTAGCATGGCCAATTAACCGAACCCATACATCTTGGGACATTAAGGTTCAATTTGGCATGGCCAATTAATCGATCATACACATCTTTGGGCACTAAGGGCATTTAGCACGGCCAATCCACCTAACCTACACATCTTGGGGCACTAAGGGGATTTTAACATGTCCAATTCTCCTCTCATCCACATCTTGGAATGCTAAAGCTAATTTAGCATGGTCAATCCACCTCTTGTACACATCTTGGGGCACAAAGCAGCAATTTAGCGTGACCAATCCACTTCTCATACACATTTTGGAACATTAAGGAGCAATTTAGCATGGCCAATCCACTACTTGTACACATCTTGTGACACTAAGGGGCAATTTAATATTGCCAATCCACCTCTTGTACACATCTTGGGACACTAAGATGAATTTAGCAAGGCCAATTCATCTAACCTACTCATCTTAGAACATAGAACATAGAACATAGAACATTACAGCGCAGTACAGGCCCTTTGGCCCTCGATGTTGCGCCGGCCAGTGGACCCTCTAACCTAAACTATTCCAATATCATCCATATGCCTGTCCACCGAACATTTGAATGCCCCCAAAGTAGGCGAGTCCACAACTGCTGCAGGCAGGGCATTCCACGCCCTCACCACCCTCTGTGTAATGAACCTGCCTCTGACATCCGTCCTATAACTACCACCTCTTAATTTAAAGTTATGTCCCCTCGTGTTGGTCATCACCATCCCAGGAAAAAGGCTCTCACCATCCACCCTATCCAGTCCTTTGATCATCTTATACGCCTCAATTAGGTCACCGCATAACCTTCTTCTCTCTAATGAAAATAACCTCAGGTCCCTCAGCCTTTCCTCATAAGGCCTTCCCACCATACCAGGCAACATCCTGGTAAACTTCCTCTGCACCCTTTCCAATGCTTCCACATCTTTCTTATAATGCGGCGACCAGAACTGACGCAATACTCCAAGTGCGGCTGCACCAGAGTTTTGTACAGTTGTAACATAACCTCACGGCTCCTAAATTCAATCCCTCTACCAATAAAAGCTAACACACCGTACGCCTTCTTAACAACTCTATCAACCTGGGTGCCAACTTTCAAAGAGCTATGTACCCCAAGATCCCTCTGCTCGACAACACTATTAAGGGTCCTTCCATTAACCCTATATTTCATATGCCTGTTATTCCTACCAAAGTGAATCACCTCACACTTATCCGTATTGAATTCCATTTGCCCCCTCACGGCCCAGCTCTGCAACCTATGTCCCTCTGCAAACTGTAACATCCATCCTCGCTATCTACAACTCCCCCCACTTTGGTATCGTCAGCAAATTTACTAATCCAACCCTCTACACCCTCATCTAGGTCATTTATAAAAATGACAAACAGCATTGGCCCTAAAACAGATCCTTGAGGTACACCACTTGTAACTGCACTCCAGGTTGAATATTTCCCATCAACCCCCACCCTCTGTCTTCTATCAGCTAACCAATTCCTAATCCAAACTGCTAAATCACCTTCAATCCCATGCATCTGCACTTTCTGCAGTAGCCTACCATGGGGAACCTTATCAAACACTTTGCTAAAATCCATATACACTACATCAACTGCCTTACACTTATCTACCTCTTTGGTCACCTCCTCAAAAAACTCAATAAGGTTTGTGAGGCACGACCTACCCTTCACAAAACCGTGCTGACTCTCCCTAATCAATTTATTCCTCTCTAGATGCTTATAAATCCTATCCCTTATAATTCTTTCCAAGACCTTGCCCACAACAGAAGTCAGGCTCACCGGTCTATAATTTCCAGGATGGTCCCTACTCCCCTTTTTGAACAAAGGACAACATTTGCCATCCTCCAGTCTTCCGGCACTATACCTGTAGCTAACGACGACATGAAGATCAAAGCCAAAAGCTCTGCAATCTCCTCTCTAGCCTCCCAGAGAATCCTGGGGGAAATCCCATCTGGCCCAGGGGACTTATCAATTTTCATACCCTCAAGATTTGCTAACACCTCCTCCTTATGAACCTCAATCCTGCCCAGTCTATAACCTAGTATCGCAGTATTCTCCCCGACAACACTGTCTTTCTCCTGCGTGAATACTGACGAAAAATACTCATTCAGTGTCTCTCCTACCTCCTCAGGCTCCACGCACAACTTCCCACTGCTATCTCTGACTGGCCCTAATCTTGCCCTAACCAATCTTTTATTATTTATATACCTGTGAAAAGCTTTAGGATTCTCCTTAATCCTATCCACCAAAGTCTTCTCGTGTCCTCTTCTAGCTCTTCTCAACTCCCTCTTTAGTTCCTTCCTGGCTGATTTATAGCTCTCTATTGCCCTAACTGAGCCTTCACGTCTCATCATTATATAAGCCTCCTTCTTCCTCTCCACCAGAGATTCAGCTTCCCTAGTACACCATGGTTCCCTCACTCGACCACTTCCTCCCTGCCTGGCAGGTACATATTCATTAAGGACATGCAGAAGCTGTTCCTTAAATATGCTCAAATGGCAAATACACACCGAATTTGCACATTTTGGGACACTAAGGTGCAATGTAGAATGACCAATCCACCTCTCATACACATCTTAGAACATTAAGGAGTAATTTAGCACTGCCAATCCACCTCTCATATCCATCTTGGGACACTGAGGGGCAGTCTGGCCTGGACAATCCACCTATCGTACACACCTTGGGGCACTAAGGGGTAATTTAGTCTGGCCAGCGCACGTCTTGTATACATCTTGGTACACTAAGATGAATTTAACATGGCCAATTCACCTAAGCCACACATCTTTGCACACTGAGTTGTAACTTTGCTTTGCCAATCCACCTGCCTTACACATCTTGGGATAGTAAGGGCCATTTTAGCATGTAAAATTAACCAAATGCACACATGTTTGGCACACTAAGATGAATTTAGCATTGCCAATCTACATCTCATAAATATCACTAAGGAGCAATTTAGCATGGCCGATCCACCTCTCGTACACATCTTGGGAATGGGAATTTAGCATGGCCAATTCAGCTCTCATAAACATGTGGAACATTAAAAAAACAATTTATCATGGTCAATCCACCTCTCGTACATATCTTGGGATACTAAGGGCCAATTTTGCATGGACAATACAGCCCTCATACTCATTTTGGGACACTAAGGGACGATTTAGCCAAATCCCCCCTTAAGCTACACACCTTGGGACAGTAAGGGACGATCCATCTAACCTACACATCTTCAAACACTAAGGGACAATTTAATGTGGCTAATCCACATCTTGTATACATCTTGAGACACAAGCGGAAATTTAGCATGGCCAATCCTCAACTTGTACATGTCTTGGGGCACTAAGGGGGAATTTAGAATGGCCAACCCAACTCTCATGCACATCTTCTGACACTAAGGAGCAATTTAGTCTGGCCAATCCATCTCTCACACACATATTGGGACAGTTAGGGGCAATTTAGCCTGGCCAATAGACCTAATGGTGAGGAATGAGGGGTCAAGGATGGTGAGGGCTGAGGGTTGGTGAGGGCTGAGGGTCAGGGATGGTGAGATGATGTGGATTGGCCATGCTAAGTTGCCCCTTACTGTCCCAAATGTGTAGATTAGGTAGATTGGAAATGCTAAATTGCCACTTAACGTCACAAGATTTATCAGTTATGTGGATTAGCCAGACTAAATTATCCTTCATGTCCCAAGATGTGTAGATTAGGTTGATTGGCCATGCCAATTTCCCCATAGTGTGCCAAGATGTGTAGTTTGGGTGGATTAGCAATGCTAAATTGCTGTTTAGTGTCCCAAGGTGTGTACAGGATGTGGTTAGACCATGCTAAATTGCCCCTTAGTGTCTCACAATGTGAATGATAGGTGGATTGGCCATGCTAAATTCTCCTTAGTGTCCCAAGATGTGTACGAGTGTGGATTGGCCATTCTAAATTGCCCCTTAATGTTCCAAGATGTGTATGAGAAGTGGATTGGCCATGCTAAACTGCCCCTTTGTTCCACGAAGTGTACTTTAGGTGGATTGGTGATCCTAAATGGCACCTTAGCATCCCAAAATGTGCAAGTTAGGTGTATTGCCCCTCACTGTCCCAAGATGTGTAGGTTAGATGGATTAGCCATGCTAAATTCATCTTAGTGTGCCAAGATATGTACGAGAGGTGCGTAAGCCAGGCTAAATTGCCCTTAGTGTCCCAAAATGTGTGCGAGAGTTGGATTGGCTATGCTAAATTCCCATTCGTGTCCCAAGACATGTATGAGGGGTGGGCTTGCCTTGCTAAACTGCCCCTTAGTGTCCAAATGTGTAAGGTCGATAGATTGGCAATGTCACGTTGCCACTTAATGTAGATTAGGTTTGGCTGTGCTAAATTCTCTTAGTGTGCCAAGATTTTTACGAGAAGTGTATAGGCCAGGCTAAACTGCCCCTTCATGTCCCAAGATGCGTACGAGAGGTGGATTGGCCAGGCTAAATTAACCCTTAGTGTTTGAAGATCTGTAGGTTAGATGGATTGCCCATTAGTGTCCCAAGATGTGTAGATATGGGGGAATAATCGTGCTAAATTGCCTTTAGTGTCCCAAGATGAACATGAGGTGGATTGGCCATTGTAAATTGCTGCTTCATCTCCCAAGATAGTGTGCGAGATGCAGACTGACCGTGTTAAATTAACTTCAGTGTCTCAAGATGAGGGTGAGAGGAGAATTGGAGAGGTTACAATCCCCTCAATATCCCAGGATGTGTAGGTTGGGTGGATTGGCCATGCTAAATTGCCCCTTAGTGTACCAAAGTGTGTAGGTTAGGTGGATTGGAACACTAAATGGCCTTTTAGTGTCCCAAAATGAGTCGGTTAGGTGGATTGGCTATGCTAAATGCCTTTAGTGTCCAAAGATTTGTCGGTTAGGTGGATTGGCCTTGCTAAAGTTGCCCCTTTGTGTTCCAAGATTTGTACAAGACTTGCGTAGGCCAGGCTAAATTGGCCTCAGTGCCCCAAGATGTGTAGGGGAGATGGATTAGCCAGGCTAAATTGCCCCTTAGTGCCTAAGATGTCTATGAGAAGTGGATTGGCCAGGCTAACTTGCTCCTTAGTGTCCCAAGATGTGTATGAGAGTGGATTGGCCATGCTAAACTGCTCCTCTATCCCAAGCAGTGTACTTTAGGTGGATTGGCAATGATAATTACACCTTTGCATCCCAAAATGTACAAGTTAGGTGTATTGGCCAGGCTAAATTGCCACTGACTGTCCCAAAGTATGTAGGTTAGGTTAATTTGTTATGCCAAATTCATCTTAGTTTGCCAAGAGGTACACAGGTCAGGCTAAATTGCCCCTTAGGGTCCCAAGATGGATACAAGAGGTGGATTGACTATGCTAAATTGCCTCTGACTGTCCCAAGATATGTACAAGATGTTGACTGGCCACGGTAAATTGCCCCTTAGTGTTCGAACATGTGGAGGTTAGACAGATTGTCCCTTAGAGTCACAAGACGTGTAGGTTAGGAGGATTGGACCTGCTAAATTGCCCCTGAGTGTCCCAAGATGAGTACCAGATGTGGATTGGCCACATTAAATTGACCCTTTGTATCCCAAAATGTGGAGGTTAGGTGGATTGGCCATGGTAAATTGCCCCTAAATGTCCCAAGGTGTGTAGTTTAGGTGGATTGGCTATGCTAAATGCCTGTAGTGTCCAAAGATGTGAAGGTTCTCTTTACTGGCCATGCTAAATTGCCTCTTAGTATCCCAAGGTGTGTCAGTTAGCTGATTGGCCATGCTAAATTGTCCTTAATGTCCCAGGATATGTAAATTAGGTGAATTGACAATGCTCAATTGACCTTTAATATCCTAAGATGTGTAGATTAGGTCGATTGGCCATGCTAAATTCACCATAGTGTGCTAAGATGTGTAGGTTGGATGGATTGGTCATGCTAAATTGCTCCTTAGTGTCCCAAGGTGTGTATGACAGGTGGATTGGCCATGCTGTATTCCCCTTAGTGTCCCAGGATGCGTAAATTAGATGAATTGGCCATGTTAAATTACCCTTCAGTGTCCCAAGAGGTGGATTGGTCGCAGCAAATTGCCACTTTGTGACCCAAGATCTTTGCGAGATGTGGATTGGTCATGCTAAATTCTCCTTAGTGTCCTAAGATATGATTAAGAGGTAGATTGGCCATGCTATATTGCCTCTTAGTTTCCCAAGATGTGTACATTACATGAATTGGCCATGCTAAATTGCCGTTTAGTGTCCCAAGAGGTGGTGTTTAGGTGTATTGGCCATGCTAAGTTTCCCTCAGTGACCAAAGATGTATAGTTTAAGTGGATTGGCCATGCGAAATTCCCCTTAGCATCACAAGATGTTCAGGTTATGTGGATTGGCCATGCTAAGTTGCGTCTTAGTGTGCCATGATGTGGTTGAGAGCTGGATTGGCCTTGCTAAATTCACCTTAGTGTCTCAAGATGTGTACATGATGTGGATTGGCCTTGCTAAATTCCCCTTAATGTTCCAAGATGTGTGGCAGAGGTGAGTTGGCCATGCTAAATTCCCCTTAATGTTCCAAGATGTGAGGAAGAGGTGGGTTGGTCATGCTAAATTCACTTTAGTGTCCCAAGATGTGTACACGATGTGGATTGGCCTTGCTAAATTCCCCTTAATGTTCCAAGATGTGTAGGAGAGGTGGATTGGTCATGCTAAATTCCCAATAGTGAGCCATGATGTATGGGAGAGGTGGGTTGGCCAGGCTAAATTGCCCCTCAGTGTCCCAAGAGTCGGTTAGGCGGATTGGCCAGGCTAAGTTTGCCTCAGTGCCTGAAGATGTGTAAGTTAGCTGGATTGGCATGCTAAATTCCCCTTTAGTGTCAAAAGATGTGGAAGAGAGGCGGATTCACCATGCTAAATTGGCCATTAGTGTCCTAAGATGTGTACGAGCTATGGATTGGCCATGATAAATTGCCTCTTAGTTTCCCAAGATGTGTATGAAGTGTGGTTTGACCATGCTAAATTGCCCCTTAGTGTTCTAAGATGTGTAGGTTAGGGGATTGGCTAAATTGACCCTTAGTGCCCCAAGATGTGTAGATTAGATGGATTGACGTTGCTCAATTGGTCCTTATTGTTCCAAGGTGTGTGCAAGAGGTGTGCAATTTGCCATGGTAAATTGGCCCGTTGTGTTTGAAGATGTGTAGGTTAGGTGGATTGCTCCTTTGTGTCTTACAATGAGTAGGTTAGGTGAATTGGAGATGCTGAATTGCCCCTGAGTGTCCCAAGATGTATAGGTTAGATGGATTAGCCAAGCTAAATTACCCTGTTGTATCACAAGGTGTGTATGTTTGGTGGATTGGCCACACCAAATTGCCCCTTACTGTCCTAAATGTGTAGATTTAGGTAGATTGGAAATACTAAATTGCCACTTAATGTCGCAGGATTAGTAGGTTAGGTGGATTGGCCATGCAAAATGCCCTTCATTCCAAAGATGTGTAGTTTCAGTTAATTCGTCATGCTAAAATAGCCCTTGGTGTCCCAAAATGTGTAGAATAGATGGATTGGCCACGCTACATTAACCCTTAGTGTCCCAAATGTGTACGTTAGGTGGATTGGCAATGATAAATTGCCACTTAGTGTGCCAATATGGTATAATAGATGGATTGCCCAAGCCAATTTGCCTCTTAGTACCCAAAATGTGTGCGAGAGGTAGATTGGCCATGCTGAAGTTCCCCTTTAGTGTCCCAAGACATGTACATGATGTGGACTGGCCACGCTATATTGCCCCTTAGTGTTCGCAGATGTGTAGGATTGATGGATTGCCCCTTAGTGTCCCAAGACATGTTGGTTAGAGGGATTGGATGTGCTACATCATCTCTTAGTCTCCCAAGGTGTGTATGAGAGGTGGATTGGACATACTACATTGCCCCTTAGTGTCGCAAGATGTGCACAAGTGGTGGATTGGCCATGCTAACTTTCCTTTAGTATCCCAAGATATGAATGAGAGGGGAATTAGACATGTTAAGACCACCTTAGTGTTCCAAGGTATGTAATTAGGTGAATTGGCCATGCAAAACTGCCCCTTATGATCCCAAGTTGTGTAAGTAATGTGGATTGGCCATGCTAAATTGCCCCTTAGTGTCCTATGGTGTGTAGGTGCGATGGATTGGCCATGCAAAATGCCATTAGTATCCTAAGATGTGTAGATTTGGTTAATTGGCTGTGCTAAATTACCTCTTGGTGTGCCAAGGTGTGTAGGCTGGCAAACTAAATTACCCCTTAGTGTCCTAACATGAATAGAGAGGTGGATTGGTCATGCTAAATTGTCGCTTTGTGTCCCAGGATGTGTGTGAGATGTGGATTGACCAGGCTAAATTAACTTTAGTGTCCCAAGATGTGGATGAGAGGAGAATTGGCCATGCTAAATTCCCCTTAGTATCCCAAAATGTGTACGAGTGGTGGATTGGCCATGTTAAATTGCCCTTAGTATCCCAAAATGTGTACGAGTGGTGGATTGGCCATGTTAAATTGCCCCTTAGTGTCACAAGATGTGTATGAGAAGTGGATTGGCCATGTTAAACTGCCCCTCTGTCCGAAGAAGTGTACTTTAGGTGGATTGGCGATGCTAACCTGTGCCTTAGTGCCCCAAAATGTGCAAGTTAGGTGTATTGGTCAGGATACATTGCCTCTGTCTGTCTCAGACGTGTAGGTTAGGTGGATTTGCCTTGCTAAATTCATCTTAGCGTGCCAGGATGTGTACGAAAGGTGAGTAGGCCAGGCTAAATTGTCCTTAGTGTCCCAAGATGTTTACAAGAGTTAAATTGGCCGTGCTGAATTCCCATTTGTATCCCAAGACATGTACGAGAGGTAGACTGGCCCTGCTAAATTGCTGCTTTGTGTCCCATGATGTGCGTGAGATGTGGATTGACCAGGCTAATATTCCTTTAGCGCCCCAAGATGTGGATGAGAGAATTGGACATGTTAAAGTCCCCTTAGTGTCCCAAGATGTGTAGGTTAGGAGGATTGGCCATGCAAAATTGTGCCTCAGTGTCCCAAAATGTGTAGGTTAGGTGGATTGGCCATGCTAAATTGTGCCTTAGTATCCCAAGATGTGTAGGTTAGGAGGATTGGCTGTGCTAAATGCCTCTTAGATGTATATATCCCCCTAAAGATGTATAAGTTCCATTAATTGGCCAAGCTGAATTGCCCCTTAGTGTCCAAAGATGTGTAGGTTAGGTGTTATGCCAGGCTAAAATCCCCTTAGTATCCTAAGATGTGTATCACTGGTGGATTGGCGATATTAAATTGCCCTTTAGCATCCCAAGATGTGTAGGAGTGGTGGGGTGGTCATACTAAATTGCCCCATAATGTTCCAAGATATGTATGAGAAGTGGATTGGCCATGCTAAACTGCCCCTCTCTCCCAAGAAGTTTACTTTATGTGGGTGATGCTAAATTGCATCTTTGCATCCCAAAATGTGCAAGTTAGGTGTATTGAACATAGAACATTACAGCGCAGAACAAGCCCTTCGGCCTTCAATGTTGCACCGACCAATTAACAAAAAGCAATGACCCTCTAACCTAAACCATTCCCTTTTCATCCATAAACTTATCTACTAACCTCTTAAACGCCACCAAACTTGGTGCATCTACAACTGCAGCAGGCAGGGCATTCCATACCCTTACCACCCTCTGGGTAAAGAACCTACCTCTGACATCTGACCTATAACTACCACTCCTTAATTTAAGCTATGTCCCCTCGTGCTAGCTTTCTCCATCCTAGGAAAAAGGCTATCACTGTCCACCCTATCTAAACCTCTAATCATCTTATATGTTTCAATAAGGTCTCCTCTTAGCCGCCTTCTTTCTAACAAAAACAACCTCAAATCCCTCAGCCTCTCCTCATGGGGTTGGGGCCTGTACTCAGGGTCAGGGTCAGGGTTCAGGGTTGGGACCTGTAGTCACACATGCACTTTCACACTGGCACACTTTCTCTCATACATGCACGCTCTGTGTTACGCATGCAGTCTCTCACACACACACTCTTGAACACTCGATCTCTCTCACATACGCATTCTAATACACACACAGTCTGTCTCGCGCACGTGTTCTTTTGCACACACTCTCTCTCACACACGCACTCTCTCTCCCACACGCACTCTCTCTCCCACACGCACGCACTTTCACAAACACACATTCCCTTTCACACATATACTCTCTCTCTCTCAGACCTCTATTCTCTCTCTCTCTCTCTAACACACACACACACACAACACACTCACACTCTCTCTCTCTCTCTCTGTCACACTCACTCACTCATGCGCGCGCACACACACACACACACACACACACACTCACCCGCCCTGTCCTTTGGGTCAGGGTTCATGGTTCAGAGTCTGTCCTTGGAGTCAGAGTTCAGGGATTGTTTTCAAGGTCAGGGTTTGGGACCTATCCTCAGTGTCAGGATCCAAGGCCTAGGCTGAGGATCCAGCTTCAGGTTTCGGACCTGTACTCGGGGTCAGGGTTCAGTATTGGGGCCTGTATTTGGGGTCAGGGTTCAGAGTTTGGGACCTGTACTCAGGGTCAGGGTCAGTGTTGGGACTTGTACTCGGGGTCAGGGTTCAGGGTTGGGACCTGTACTCGGGGTCAGGGTTCAGTGTTGGGACGTGTACTCGGGGTCAGGGTTCAGTGTGGGTCCTGTATCGGGGTCAGGGTTCAGGTTGGGGCCTGTACTCGGGTCAGGGTTCAGGGTTGGGACCTGTACTCGGGGTCAGGGTCAGGGTTGGGACCTGTACTCGGGGTCAGGGTTCAGGGTTGGGACCGGTACTCGGGGGTCAGGGTTCAGGGTTCGGGGGGCCTGTACTCGGGGTCAGGGTTCAGTGTTGGGACCTGTACTCAGGGTCAAGGTTAAGGGTTTAGGACCTGCACTCGGGGTCAGAGTTCAGGGTTAGCCTGTACTCGGGGTCAGGTTTCAGGGTTGGGGCCTGTACTCGGGGTCAGCGGTTCAGGGTTGGGGCCTGTACTCGGGGTCAGGGTTCAGGTTTGGGGCCTGTACTGGGCAGGTCAGGGTTCAGGGTTGAGGCCTGTACTCGGGGTCAGGGTTCAGGTTCTGTCCCTGTACTCAGGGTCAGGTTCAGGGTTGGGGGCTGTACTCAGGGTCAGGGTTCAGGTTTGGGGCCTGTACTCGGGGTCAGGTCAGGGTGGCCTGTACTCGGGGTCAGGTTCAGGGTTGGGACCTAATTGGGTCAGGGTTCAGGTTGAGCTGTACACGGGTCAGAGGTTCAGGGTTTGGCGGCCTGTACTCGGGGTAGGGTTCAGGTTGGGACCTGTACTCGGGGTCAGGGTTCAGGGTTTGACGACCTTTATTCGGGGTCAAGGTTCAGGGTTGGGACCTGTACTCGGGAGCAGGGTTCAGGGTTGGGACCTGTACTCGGGGTCAGGTCAGGTTGGGAGCCTGTACCGGGGTCCAGGGTCAGCAACTGTACTGGGGTAAGGGTGGACCTGTACTCGGGGTCAGGGTTCAGGGTTTGAGCCCTTTATTTGGGTCAGGGTCAGGGTTGGGGCCTGTACTCGGGGTCAGGGTTCAGGGTTGGGGCCTGTACTCGGGGTCAGGGTTCAGGGTTGGGGCCTGTACTCGGGGTCAGGGTTCAGGGTTTGGGGCCTGTACTCGGGGTCAGGGTTCAGGGTTTGGGGCCTGTACTCGGGGTCAGGATTCAGACTTGAGGCCTGTACTCGGGGTCAGGATTCAGACTTGAGGCCTGTACTCGGGGTCAGGGTTCAGGGTTGGGGCCTGTACTCGGGGTCAGGGTTCAGGGTTGGGGCCTGTACTCGGGGTCGGGTCAGGTTTGGGACCTGTATTTGGGGTCAGGGTTCAGGGTTTGGGGCCTGTACTCAGGGTCAGGGTTCAGACTTGAGGCCTGTACTCGGGGTCAGGGTTCAGGGTTGGGGCCTGTACTCGGGGTCAGGGTTCAGGGTTGGGGCCTGTACTCGGGGTCAGGGTTCAGGGTTGGGACCTGTACTCGGGGTCAGGGTTCAGGGTTGGGGCCTGTACTCGGGGTCAGGGTTCAGGGTTGGGGACCTGTACTCGGGGTCAGGTTTGGGTTTGGGGACCCTGCAGGTTAGTGTTGGCGTGTGGCGTCGGTTGGTCCTCGGGGCCTTCAGGGTTCAGGGTCCTGTTGCCAGGGTCGGGTTCAGGGTTGGGGCCTGTACTCGGGGTCAGGGTTCAGGGTTGGGACCTGTACTCGGGGTCAGGGTTCAGGGTTTGGGACCTGTACTCAGGGTCAGGGTTCAGGGTTGTCCTGTACTCGGGGTCAGGGTCAGGGTTGGGACCGTATGGGGTCAGGGTCAGGGTTTGGTCCTTGTATATTGAGGTCAGGGTTCAGGGTTTGGGACCTGTACTCGGGGTCAGGGTTCAGGGTTGGGACCTGTACTCGGGGTCAGGGTTCAGGGTTTGGGACCTGCACTCGGGGTCAGGGTTCAGGGTTGATGCCTCTACTTGGGGTCAGGGTTCAGAGTTGAGGCCGGTAATCGGGAGTGAGGGGTCAGGGTTAGTGCCTGTATCAGGAAGAAGCACATTAGGGTGAGGAAGTGTAGGTTTGGAGCCTGTACTCGGGTTTCCAGTGTCACCGTGGGGCCGTACTCGGGGTCAGGGGTCAATGTTGGGTCCTGTACTCGGGTCCAGAGTTCAGGGTTGGGTCTGTAATCGGGGTCAGGGTCAGGTTTTGGGACCATGTACTCGGGGTTCAGAATTCAGGTTTGGCGACCTGTAGTGGGTCAGGGTTCAGGGCTTGGACATGATTGGGGTCAGGGTCAGGATTGGGACCTGCACCGGCGCCCTCCCTCGACCCATGCAGACCAACTCTGACCCCTCACGAATCCTGTCCCCTCACACCTACGAAGCCTGAGCCCTCAGCCCTCACCATCCCTCATCCCTCAACAGCCGTGGCCCCTCACGATCTCTCACCGCTTACCCCTCACCCCTAACCCCTCACCACCCCTGACTGCTCACATCTCACCATTCCTGACCCCTTACCACTCACCATTCCTCAGCCCTCACCATCCCTGACCCCTCACCCCTCACCATCCCTGACCCCTCACCCCTCACCATCCCTGACCCCTCACCACTCACCATCCCTGACCCCTCAGCCCGCACCATCCCTGACCCCTCACCACTCACTATCTCTGACACCTCACCACTCACTATCTCTGACACCTCACCATTTCTGACCCCTCATTCCTCACCATGTCTGAACACTCACCTCTCTCCATCACCATACTTCACCAACCCTGACCCCTCACCCGTCAACATCTCTGACCCCTGAACCCTCAACATCCCTGATACCTCACCATCTCTGACACCTCACTATTCCTGACACCTCACCCCTCACCTACCCTGACGGCTCAACATCTGACCCCTCACCCCTAACCATCTCTGACCTCTGACCCTCACCCTCATGAACCCTGACCCTTACCATCCCTGACCTCTCACTCCTCACAATCCCTCACCAACCCTGATCCCTCATCCCTCACCCCTCACCATCCCTGACCCCTGACTATCCCTGACCCTTCAGCCTCACCATCTCTGATCCCTCACCAACCCTGACACCTCACCCCTCACCATTCCTATCTCTTCACCCCTCACCAAACCAGACCCGTCACCCCTCACCCTTCACCATCCCTGGACCCTCACCACTCACCCCTCACCATTCCAACCCTCACCCCTCACCATCCCTATCACCGCACCATCTCTGACCCCTCATCCTCATCTCTAGTCATCCCTGATATCAGACCCCTCACCATCCCTGCCTCCTCACTCCTCACCATCCCTCTCCAATCCTGACCCCTCACCCCGCAACACTCCTCACCATCACTCACCATCCCTGACCCCTGACACTTCATCATCCCTCACTCCTCACAAACCCTGAACCCTCACCATCCCTGACCCCATAACCAACCACAACCACTTACCCCTCATATCCCTGACCCCCTAACCAACCACAACCACTTACCCCTCATATCCCTGACCCCCTAACCAACCACAACCACTTACCCCTCATATCCCTGACCCCCTAACCAACCACAACCACTTACCCCTCATATCCCTGACCCCTCACCAACTCTGACCCCTCACCCCGACTAACCTTGACCTCTCACCCCTCACTATCCCTGACTCTTCATTTTCCCTGACCGCTCATCCCTCACCAACACTGACCCTGCACCATCACTGATCCCTCTACCCACACCAACACTGACCCCTCACCCCTCACCCCTCAACATTCCTGACACCTCAACCTTCACCATAGCTGACCTATCTACACAATGAACCCTGACCCCTCACCATCTCTGATCCCACAACCAACACCTTCCCTGACCCCTCATCCCTCACCATCTGTTACCCGTCAGCATCCCTCAGCCTTCACCACCCCTCACAACCTGAACCCTCACCCCCTCACCATTCCCGAACCATCATCCGTCACCAACTTTGACCCCTTACCCCTCACCAAGCCTGATCCCTCACCCCTCACTATCCATGACCCCTCACCCCTCAGCCAACATGACCCACACCCCTCACCAACCCAGATCCTTCACCCCTCACCATCTCTGACACCTTAACCCTCACCATCTCTGACCCTTCACTCCTCACCATTCCTGACCATTCACCTCTCACCATCTCTGACCCGTCACCCTCACTAATCCTGACCCCTCACCATCACTGACACCTCACCCCTCACAAACCCTTCCCCCTCACCCCTCAGCATCACTGACCATTCACCCTTCACCAACCCTGACCCCCACACCTCACCATCCCTGATCCCTGACCCCTGACCAACACTGATCCCTCACCCTTCACTATCCCTTACCCCTCATCATTTACCATCTCTGAACTCTGACCCCTCACTATCCCTGACCCCCTCACCATCCCTGACCCTCTCACCATCCCTGACCCCTCACCCCTCCCATCCCTGACCCCTCTCTATCCCTGACCCCTCTCTATCCCTGACCCCTGACCCCTCACCATCCCTGACCCCGACCATCCCTGACTCCTGACCCCTCACCATCCTGACCCCTCACCCCTTCACCCCTCACCACCCCTGACCCCTCACCCCTCACCATCCCTCACCCCTCACCATCCCTGACCCCTGACTCTTCACCATCCCTGACCCCTCACCATCCCTGACCCCTGACTCTTCACCACCCCTGACCTCTCACCATCTCTGACCCCTGACCCCTCACCCCTCACCATCCCTGACCCTTCAGCATTGCTGACCACTCAACATCCACCAACCCTGACCCCACACCACTCATCATCCCTCACACCTCACTATCCCTGACCACTCACCATCCATCACCACTCACCCCCTCACTATCCCTGACTCCTCGCAATCCCTGACCCCTGATGTGCGAGCATCCTTCACACCTCACCAACCCTGACTCCTCACCCCTCACCCCTCATCATCCCTGACCCCTCATCACTCACCATCTGTGACCCTATAACCCCTCACTATCCCTGACCCCTGACCCAGCCTATTCCTCACATCACCACCTGACCCTTCACCCATCACCATTCCTGACCCTTCACCCATCACCATTCCTGACCCTTCAACCTCACACTGACCCTTCACCCATCACCATTCCTGACCCTTCACCCATCACCATTCCTGACCCTTCACCCATCACCATTCCTGACCCTTCACCCATCACCATTCCTGACCCTTACCTCACACTGACCCTTCACCCATCACCATTCCTGACCCTTCACCCATCACCATTCCTGACCCTTCACCCATCACCATTCCTGACCGCTGACCAACCTTGACACCTCACATCTCACCATTCCTACCCACTCACCCCTCAATAACCCTCACCCTTCACCAACCCTGATGCCTCACCCCTCACCATTCCTGATCCCTGACCCCTCACCCCTCACAATCCCTGATCCTTCACCATCTCTGATGCCTCACCCCTCACCTCTCTCCATCCCTGACCCCCTCCCCTCTCTCCATCCCTGACCCCCTCCCCTCTCTCCATCCCTGACCCCCTCCCCTCTCTCCATCCCTCACCGCACACCAACCCTGACCTCTCACCAACCCTGACTCCTCTTCCCTTGCTATCCCTGATTCCTCACAATCCCTGACCCCTCAGCCCTCACTGTCCCTGATTTCTCACCTCTCACCATCCCTGTCCCCTGACAAATCCATTTGACCATCTCTGAGTCTTCACCCATACCTTCCCTGACCCCTTACCGCTCACCATCCCTGACCCTCACCCTCAACCTTTATTATCCCTGACCACTGTCCAGCCCTGACCCCTCACCCCTCACCATTCCTGACCACTCACCCTGACCATCCCTCACACCTGACCAACCCTATCCCTCACCCCTCACCATCCCTGACCACTCCCCCTCACAAACCTGACCCCTCAGCATCGCTGATTTCTCAGCCCTGACCATCTCTGCCCCTCACCCCTCCCTGATGCCTGACCCCTCACCTCTCATCCCTCACCATCCCTGACCACTGACCCCTGACCATCTCTCAACAACCCTGACCCCTTACCCCTTATACCTCACCTTGACCCCTGACCCCTCACCATGGCTTACCCGTCACCCTTCACCAACTCTAACACCTCACCCCTCACCCACCTGACTCCTCAACCCTCACTATCCCTGACCCTGACCCCTCACTATCCCTGACCCCTCACCATCTCTGGGTCCTCAACCCTCACTATCCCTGTCCCCTCACTCTCCCCATGGCTGAAGGCCTCAACCCTCACCATCACTGACCCCTGACCTCTCACCATTCCTGCCCACTGACCCCTCACCATTCCTGACCATTTACCCTCACCATCCTGACCCCTCACTATCCCTGACCCTGACCCCTCACTATCCCTGACCTCTCACCATCCCTGGCTCCTCAACCCTCACTATCCCTGTCCCCTCACTCTCCCCATGGCTGAAGGCCTCAACCCTCACCATCACTGACCCCTGACCTCTCACCATTCCTGCCCACTGACCCCTCACCATCCCTGACCATTTACCCTCACCATCCTGACCCCTCACCATCCCTGACCACCATCCACTGACCCCTCACCATCCCTGACCCCTCACCCTCACCATTTCTGACCCCTGACCAAACATGATTCCTCACCCCTCACCATTCCTGACCCTTCACCCCACACCAACCCTGACACCTCACCATACACGTCCCCTCACCCCTGCCCATCCCTGACCCCTCACCCCTACCATGAGGGGTTTTCACCTGACCAAGGGACAAACCCCGAAAGCTTGTGAGTTTATTATCAAATCAATCGGTTGGATTTAAACCTGGTGTCAGACTCTTACTGTGTTTACCCCAGTTCAACACCCGCATCTCCACACCCTGACCCCTCACCATCCCCTGACCCCTCACCATTCCTCACCCCCTCACCATCCCTCACATACCTGACCCCTCATCATCCCTGACTCCTCACCCCTCACCCTGCACCAACTCTAACTCCTCACCCCTCACCCTGCACCAATCCTCACCCCTCACCACCCACCCTGCACCAACTCTGACACCTCAATCCTCAGTATCATTAACCCCTCACCCTCTCCATGCCTGACCCCTTACTCCTCAACATCCCTCACCATCCCTCACCCATCATCCCTCACCCTTCACTATTCCAGACCCCATAACACTCACTATCCCTGACCCCTCACCATCCCTTACCCCTCACCTTAAATGACCCCTGACCTCTCAGCCCTCACCCCTCACCATCCCTGATCCCTCAGTTCTCACCAATGTGTCACCTCACCCCTCACCATCCCTGACCTCTCACCATCCCTGACCCCTCACTAAACTTGAATCCTCACCCATCACTATCCCAGACCCTTCACCCTTACCAACTGTGAGCACACACCTTCTCTTAACCCTGACCCGTCACTAATCCTGACCCCTCATCCCTCAACAGCTCTGACACTTCACCATCCCCGAGCCCTCAGCCCTCACCATCCCTCACCCCTGATCCCTCACCAACACTGACCCTTCACCAATCCTGACCTTTCACCATCTCTGACCCCTCTACACACACCCTCACCCCTCACCATCCCTCTCCAATCCTGACCTCTCATCCCTCACCATCCCTGACCCCTCACCATTCCTGACCCTTCGCCTCTCACCATTGCTGAGCCCTCAACATATCTGACATCTCATCCCTCACCACCTCTCATCCCTCACCAACACTGACCCCTCACCCCTTACCAAATCTGACCCCTCACATCTCACCATCTCTCACCAAATTTGATTCCTCACCATCGCTGACCCCTCATCCCACAACATCCCTCACCCCTCCTCCCTCACCATCCCTGACCTCTGACCCCTCAGCATCTCTGAGCTCTCATCCCTCACTATCTCTGACCTCTCATCCCTCACTCATCTCTGACTCCTGACCCCTCACCATCCCTGACCCCTCACTGACCCTGACTCCACACCATCCCTGACATCTAACCTCCCTGACCTCTGACATCTCACCATCCCTGACCCCTCACCCCTCACCAACCCTGAACCTCACCCCTCATGAACCCTGACCCCTCATTATCTCTGACTCCTCATCCCTCACTATCTCTGATTACTCATCCCTCACACATCACCATACCTCACGATCCCTAACCCCTCACCCCTCAGCATCTCTGACTCCTGACCCCTCACCGACCCTGACCCCTCACCCCTCACCAATCCTGACCCATGACCCCTCATCACCCTAACCCCTCAAACCCTCATCATCTCTGATCCCTCACCACCTATGAACCCTCACCTCTCACCATCACTGAGCCCTCATCATCTCTGACCCCTCACCCTGTCACCATCCCTTACCCCTCACCCCTCACTATCTCTCACTACTCATTCCTTGCCAACGCTGACGCCTCATCCATCACCTTCCCTCGCCAATTCTGACCCTCCACCATCCATCTCCTCCACCTGGCATCATCCATGACCCCTTACCCCTCAAATCCCTGACCCCTCATGAACCCTGTCCCTCACCCCTCATGAGCAATGATCCCTCACCATCCCTGACTCCTGACCCCTCACCATGCCAGGCCCAACTACTCTCACCGCGCCTCATACCTCACCAACCCTGAGCCCTCACCCCTCACCATCCCTGACACCTTATCCCTCACCATCCCTAACCCCTCAACCCTCAGCATCCCTGACCTCTCATTCTGCATTATCCATGACCCTTCACTCCTCACTAACCCTTACCCTCACCCCTCACCAACTCTGACCGCTCAACATCCCTACCTGTGACCCTCAGCTTCTTTGACTTTTTCACCCCTCACCATCCATTATCATCTCTGACCTCTCACCCCTCACCACCCTGAACCCTCACCCCTCACCGTCCCCTCACCCCTCATCACTCAGAATCCCTGACCGCTCACCTCTCACCATCTCTGATCCCATACCTGGCCTGACCCCTCACCATGCCTGACCCCTCACCACCCCCCACCCCTCACATCTCAACATTCCTCACCCCTCACCACTCCCACCCCTCACACCTCAACATCCCTCATCCCTCACCACCCCCATCCCTCACACCTCAACATCCCTCACCAATCCTGACCCCTCACCCCTCACCAACCCTGACCCCTCAGCCATCATCATCCCTGACCCCTCAGCCATCATCATCTCTGACCCCTGACCCTTTACCATCCGCGATTCCTTACCACTCATCATCGCTAACCCCTCACCCCTCATGAATCCTGACCCCTCACCTCTCACAAATTTTGTTGCCTCAACATCCCTGAGCCCTCACCATTCCTGACTGCTCACATCTCACCACCCCTGACCCGTCACCATCCCTGACCTCTCACATCTCACCACCCCTGACCCCTCAGCCCTCACCATCCTTGACCACTCAGCCCTCACCACCCCTCATCCCTCACCATGTCTGAACACTCACCTCTCTCCATCACCATACTTCACCAACCCTGACCCCTCACCCTTCACCATCTCTGACCCCTGACCCCTCATCATCCTTGACCTCTCACCATCCTTGAACTCCTCACCCCTCACCATTCCTGACACCTCACCATCTCTTACACCTCACTATCCCTCACACGTCACCCCTCACCCACACTGACTGCTCAACATCTCTGACCCCTCACCCCTAACCATCTCTGACCCCCTGACCCTTATCTGACCCCTCACTCCTTACAATCCCTCACCAGTGCTGACCCCTCATCCCTCACCCCTCACCGTCCCTGATCCCTTAGCCCTCAACATTCCTGAACCCTGACCCCTCACTATTCCTGATCCCTGACCCCTCACTATCCCTGACCCCTCACCCCTCACTAACCTTGACCTCTCACCCCTCACTATCCCTGACCCCTCATCCCTCACTAACCTTCATCCCTCACTATCCCTGACCCCTCACTTTCTCTGACTGCTCATTCCTCACCAACACTGACCCTGCACCATCACTGACCTCTCTACCCCCACCAACACTTACCCCTCACCCTTCACCATAACTGACCTGTCTACCCAATGAACCCTGACCCCTCACCCCTCACCATCTCTGATCCCACAACCAACACCTTCCCTGACCCCTCATCCCTCACCATCTGTTACACGTCAGCATCCCTCAGCTTTCACCATCCCTCACAACCTGAACCCTCACCCCCTCACCATTCCCAAACCGTCATCCCTCACCAAGCCTGACCTTTCACCCCTCACCAAGCCTCACCCCTCACCCCTCACCCCCCTTGTTCCTCACCCCTCAGCAAACATGACCCACACCCCTCACCTACCCAGATCCTTCACCCTTCACCATCTCTGACACCTTAACCCTCACCAATCCTGACCTCTCACCACTCACCATTCCTGGCCACTGAACATCCCTGTCCCTTCACTTCTCACCTACCCTGACCCCTAACCCATTACTATCCCTCATCCCTCAGTCCTGACCATCCCTCATCCTCACCATTCCTCACCTTCCCTGACCCCTCACCATGCCTCACACTTTACCGACCCTGACCTCTCATCCCTCACCTTCCCTGACCCCTCACCCCTCACCATCCATAACCCCTCACACCTCATCATTCCTCACCTTCCCTGACCCCTCACCCCTCACCATCCGTGACCCCTCACACCTCATCATTCCTCACCTTCCCTGACCCCTCACCCCTCACCATCCGTGACCCCTCACACCTCATCATTCCTCACCTTCCCTGACCCCTCATCACTCACCATCTGTGACCACTCACCACTCATCATCGCTAACCCCTCACCCTTCACAAACCCTGACTCCGCACCAACCCTGATCTCTTATCCTCACCATCCCTGACTCCTCACCATCTCTGACCTCAACTAACCCTGACGCCTTACATCTGACCATTCCTGACATTCAACCATCACCATCCCTCATCACTCACCATCCCTGACCCCTCATCCTTTATCACTGTTGACCCCTCACCCCTCACCATCCCTGACCCTCACCATCCCTGACCCCTCAACCCTCACTATCCCTGATCCTTCAACACTGACCATCCCTGAACCCTGACCAACTCGGACCCTCACATCTCACCATTCCTAACCCCCCTCACCCCTTATCATCCTTGATCCTTGACCAATCCTGATCCTTCACCCCTCGCCATCCTTGATCCCTCAACTCTTACCATCTCTGACCCTTAACCTCTCGATGTAGAGATGCCGGTGTTGGACTGGGGTAAACTCAGTCAGAGGTCTGACAACACCAATTTTAAATCCAAATGATTTATTTGATAGTAAACTTGCAAACATTCGGCCTTTGTGCCTTCATCAGGCGAATTAGGTCATTTGTGCCTCCGTCAGGTGAATGATGTCAATTGACCTTAACCTCTCAACATACCTGACACCCACCTCTCAACATCTCTGACTCTTGACCTCTTGTCATCTCTGACTCCCTCACAAACCCCAATCTCTCAGAATTCACCATGTCTGATCCCTCACCGTCCCTGATCCCTCACCGTCCCTGATCCCTCACCGTCCCTGACAACGCACCATCACTGACCCTTCACCATCCCTGACCCCTCACCAACCCTGACAACGCACCATCACTGACCCTTTACCATCCCTCACCCCTCATCCCTCACCAAGCCTGACCCCTCAGCCCTCACCACTCTCGTCCCTCACCCCTAAGCAAACATGACCCACACCCCTCACCTACCCAGATCCTTCACCCTTCACCATTCCTGACCCCTCAGCCCTCACCATCTCTGACCCCTCAGCCCTCACCATTCCTGACCCCTCAGCCCTCACCAATCCTGACCCCTCAGCCCTCACCATCTGTGACCCCTCAGCCCTCACCAATCCTGACCCCTCAGCCCTCACCAATCCTGACCCCTCAGCCCTCACCATCCTGACCCCTCAGCCCTCACCATCTCTGACCCCTCAGCCCTCACCAATCCTGACCCCTCAGCCCTCACCATCTCTGACCCCTCAGCCCTCACCAATCCTGACCCCTCAGCCCTCACCAATCCTGACCCCTCAGCCCTCACCAATCCTGACCCCTCAGCCCTCACCATTCCTGACCCCTCAGCCCTCACCATCCTGACCCCTCAGCCCTCACCATTCCTGACCCCTCAGCCCTCACCAATCCTGGCCACTGAACAGGAAAGCTTTTGTTGTTGAATTGGATGTTTTATGCTGTTGTTATTGTTGTAATTGTTGGTGTTTCTAAATGTTGGGTTGTTGTTAAATTTGTTGGTGTTTTTCTATATTGAGGTTAGTGTTAGATTTTTTGGTATTTTATGTTTTTGTGGTTGTTGTTGAATTTGTTGGTCTTGTTTTTCAATTTTGAGATTGTTTTTTAATGTTGGGTTGTTGTTGAACTTGTTGGTGTTATCAATGTGAGTTTGTTGTTGTATTTGTTGGTGAGTTTCTATATTGACATTGTTGACATTGTTGTTTATTTTTGATCTTTGATGAATTTGTTGATGTTTTTCAATCTTGAGATTATTGTTGGATTTGCTGTTTCTTTTAATTGTTGAGGTTGTTGAACTTGTTGGTGTTTTGTAATTCTCAGGTTCTTGGATTTGTTGGTGTTGTTTTGCTGTGGTAGTTGTTGTTGGGTTTGTTGGTGTTGTTTTGCTGTGGTAGTTGTTGTTGGGTTTGTTGGTGTTGTTTTGCTGTGGTAGTTGTTGTTGGGTTTGTTGGTGTTGTTTTGCTGTGGTAGTTGTTGTTGGGTTTGTTGGTGTTGTTTTGCTGTGGTAGTTGTTGTTGGATTTGTTGGTGTTGTTTTGCTGTGGTAGTTGTTGTTGGGTTTGTTGGTGTTGTTTTGCTGTGGTAGTTGTTGTTGGATTTGTTGGTGTTGTTTTGCTGTGGTAGTTGTTGTTGGATTTGTTGGTGTTGTTTTGCTGTGGTAGTTGTTGTTGGGTTTGTTGGTGTTGTTTTGCTGTGGTAGTTGTTGTTGGGTTTGTTGGTGTTGTTTTGCTGTGGTAGTTGTTGTTGGTGTGTTGGTGTTGTTTTGCTGTGGTAGTTGTTGTTGGTTTGTGTGTGTGTTTTTTGTGTTTTTGTGTTGGATTGTGGTGTTGTTTTGCTGTGGTGTTTTGTTTGTTGTTGGTGTTGTTTTCTGTGTGTTGTTGTGGGTGTTTGTGTGTGTTGGGTTGTTTTGCGTGGTGTTGTTGTTGGGTTTGTTGGTGTTGTTTTGCTGTGGTAGTTGTTGTTGGGTTTGTTGGTGTTGTTTTGCTGTGGTAGTTGTTGTTGGATTTGTTGGTGTTGTTTTGCTGTGGTAGTTGTTGTTGGGTTTGTTGGTGTTGTTTTGCTGTGGTAGTTGTTGTTGGGTTTGTTGGTGTTGTTTTGCTGTGGTAGTTGTTGTTGGGTTTGTTGGTGTTGTTTTGCTGTGGTAGTTGTTGTTGGGTTTGTTGGTGTTGTTTTGCTGTGGTAGTTGTTGTTGGGTTGGTGTTGTTTTGCTGTGGTAGTTGTTGTTGGTTGTTGGTGTTGTTTTGCTGTGGTAGTTGTTGTTGGGTTTGTTGGTGTTGTTTTGCTGTGGTAGTTGTTGTTGGGTTTGTTGGTGTTGTTTTGCTGTGGTAGTTGTTGTTGGATTTGTTGGTGTTGTTTTGCTGTGGTAGTTGTTGTTGGGTTTGTTGGTGTTGTTTTGCTGTGGTAGTTGTTGTTGGATTTGTTGGTGTTGTTTTGCTGTGGTAGTTGTTGTTGGGTTTGTTGGTGTTGTTTTGCTGTGGTAGTTGTTGTTGGATTTGTTGGTGTTGTTTTGCTGTGGTAGTTGTTGTTGGATTTGTTGGTGTTGTTTTGCTGTGGTAGTTGTTGTTGGATTTGTTGGTGTTGTTTTGCTGTGGTAGTTGTTGTTGGATTTGTTGGTGTTGTTTTGCTGTGGTAGTTGTTGTTGGATTTGTTGGTGTTGTTTTGCTGTGGTAGTTGTTGTTGGATTTGTTGGTGTTGTTTTGCTGTGGTAGTTGTTGTTGGGTTTGTTGGTGTTGTTTTGCTGTGGTAGTTGTTGTTGGGTTTGTTGGTGTTGTTTTGCTGTGGTAGTTGTTGTTGGATTTGTTGGTGTTGTTTTGCTGTGGTAGTTGTTGTTGGGTTTGTTGGTGTTGTTTTGCTGTGGTAGTTGTTGTTGGGTTTGTTGGTGTTGTTTTGCTGTGGTAGTTGTTGTTGGGTTTGTTGGTGTTGTTTTGCTGTGGTAGTTGTTGTTGGATTTGTTGGTGTTGTTTTGCTGTGGTAGTTGTTGTTGGATTTGTTGGTGTTGTTTTGCTGTGGTAGTTGTTGTTGGGTTTGTTGGTGTTGTTTTGCTGTGGTAGTTGTTGTTGGGTTTGTTGGTGTTGTTTTGCTGTGGTAGTTGTTGTTGGGTTTGTTGGTGTTGTTTTGCTGTGGTAGTTGTTGTTGGATTTGTTGGTGTTGTTTTGCTGTGGTAGTTGTTGTTGGATTTGTTGGTGTTGTTTTGCTGTGGTAGTTGTTGTGGATTTGTTGGTGTGTTTGCTGTGGTAGTTGTTGTTGATTTGTTGGTGTTGTTTGCTGTGGTAGTTGTTGTTGGGTTTGTGGTGTTGTTTTCTGTGGTAGTTGTTGTTGTGGTTTGTTGTGTTGTTTTGCTGTGGTAGTTTTGTTGGATTTGTTGGTGTTGTTTTGCTGTGGTAGTTGTTGTTGGTTTGTTGGTGTTGTTTTGCTGTGGTAGTTGTTGTTGGATTTGTTGGTGTTGTTTTGCTGTGGTAGTTGTTGTTGGGTTTGTTGGTGTTGTTTTGCTGTGGTAGTTGTTGTTGGTTTGTTGGTGTTGTTTTGCTGTGGTAGTTGTTGTTGGGTTTGTTGGTGTTGTTTTGCTGTGGTAGTTGTTGTTGGGTTTGTTGGTGTTGTTTTGCTGTGGTAGTTGTTGTTGGATTTGTTGGTGTTGTTTTGCTGTGGTAGTTGTTGTTGGGTTTGTTGGTGTTGTTTTGCTGTGGTAGTTGTTGTTGGGTTTGTTGGTGTTGTTTTGCTGTGGTAGTTGTTGTTGGATTTGTTGGTGTTGTTTTGCTGTGGTAGTTGTTGTTGGGTTTGTTGGTGTTGTTTTGCTGTGGTAGTTGTTGTTGGGTTTGTTGGTGTTGTTTTGCTGTGGTAGTTGTTGTTGGATTTGTTGGTGTTGTTTTGCTGTGGTAGTTGTTGTTGGGTTTGTTGGTGTTGTTTTGCTGTGGTAGTTGTTGTTGGATTTGTTGGTGTTGTTTTGCTGTGGTAGTTGTTGTTGGGTTTGTCGGTGTTGTTTTGCTGTGGTAGTTGTTGTTGGATTTGTTGGTGTTGTTTTGCTGTGGTAGTTGTTGTTGGATTTGTTGGTGTTGTTTTGCTGTGGTAGTTGTTGTTGGGTTTGTTGGTGTTGTTTTGCTGTGGTAGTTGTTGTTGGGTTTGTTGGTGTTGTTTTGCTGTGGTAGTTGTTGTGGATTGTTGGTGTTGTTTTGCTGTGGTAGTTGTTGTTGGATTGTTGGTGTTGTTTTGCTGTGGTAGTTGTTGTTGGATTTGTTGGTGTTGTTTTGCTGTGGTAGTTGTTGTTGGATTTGTTGGTGTTGTTTTGCTGTGGTAGTTGTTGTTGGATTTGTCGGTGTTGTTTTGCTGTGGTAGTTGTTGTTGGATTTGTTGGTGTTGTTTTGCTGTGGTAGTTGTTGTTGGATTTGTTGGTGTTGTTTTGCTGTGGTAGTTGTTGTTGGATTTGTTGGTGTTGTTTTGCTGTGGTAGTTGTTGTTGGATTTGTTGGTGTTGTTTTGCTGTGGTAGTTGTTGTTGGGTTTGTTGGTGTTGTTTTGCTGTGGTAGTTGTTGTTGATTTGTTGGTGTTGTTTTGCTGTGGTAGTTGTTGTTGGGTTTGTCGGTGTTGTTTTGCTGTGGTAGTTGTTGTTGGGTTTGTTGGTGTGTTTTGCTGTGGTAGTTGTTGTTGGATTTGTTGGTGTTGTTTTGCTGTGGTAGTTGTTGTTGGATTTGTTGGTGTTGTTTTGCTGTGGTAGTTGTTGTTGGGTTTGTTGGTGTTGTTTTGCTGTGGTAGTTGTTGTGTTTGTTGGTGTTGTTTTGCTGTGGTAGTTGTTGTTGATTTGTTGGTGTTGTTTTGCTGTGGAGTTGTTGTTGGGTTTGTGGTGTGTTTTGCTGTGGTAGTTGTGTTGGATTTGTTGGTGTTGTTTTGCTGTGGTAGTTGTTGTTGGATTGTTGGTGTTGTTTTGCTGTGGTAGTTGTTGTTGGGTTTGTTGGGTTGTTTTGCTGTGGTAGTTGTTGTTGGGTTTGTCGGTGTTGTTTTGCTGTGGTAGTTGTTGTTGGATTTGTTGGTGTTGTTTTGCTGTGTTAGTTGTTGTTGGATTTGTCGGTGTTGTTTTGCTGTGGTAGTGTTGTTGGATTTGTTGGTGTTGTTTTGCTGTGGTAGTTGTTGTTGGGTTTGTTGGTGTTGTTTTGCTGTGGTAGTTGTTGTTGGATTTGTTGGTGTTGTTTTGCTGTGGTAGTTGTTGTTGGATTTGTTGGTGTTGTTTTGCTGTGGTGTTGTTTTGCTGTGAGTAGTGCTGTTAGGAGTTGTTGGTGTTGTTTTGCTGTGGTCGTTGTTGTTGGATTTGTTGGTGTTGTTTTCCTGTGGCTGTTGTTGTTGGATTTGTTGGTGTTGTTTTGCTGTGGTAGTGTTGTTGGATTTGTTGGTGTTGTTGTGCCCCTGTGTAGTTGTTGTTGCGAGTTTGTCGGATGTTGTTTGCTGTGGAGTTGTTGTTGGACTGTTGGTGTTGTTTGCCCTGTGCGTTAGTTGTTGTTGTGTTTGTCGGTGTTGTTTTGCTGTTATGGTAGTGTTGTTGTGATTGCTTAGTGATTGTTTTGCTGTGCGTAGTTGATTGAGTGGCGTTGGTAGGTCGTGTTTTGCGTGTGTTAGTTGTTGTTGATTGGTGGTGTGATTTTGCTGCTGGTAGTTGTTGTTGGATTTGTCGGTGTGTTTTGCCTGTGGTAGTGTTGTTGGATTTGTTGGTGTTGTTTTGCTGTGGCCTAGTTGTTCTTGGGTTTGTCGGTGTTGTTTGCTGTGGTAGTTGCCTGTGAGTTGTTGGATGTGGTTGTGCCTGTGGTAGTTGTGTTGCGATTTGTGGGTGTTGTTTGCTGTGGTGTTGTTTTGCTGTGGTAGTTGTTGTTGGATTTGTTGGTGTTGTTTTGCTGTGGTAGTTGTTGTTGGATTTGTTGGTGTTGTTTTGCTGTGGTAGTTGTTGTTGGTTTGTTGGTGTTGTTTTGCTGTGGTAGTGTTGTTGGATTTGTTGGTGTTGTTTTGCTGTGGTAGTTGTTGTTGGTTTGTTGGTGTTGTTTGCTGTGGTAGTTGTTGTTGTATTTTTGGTGTTGTTTGCTGTGGTGTTTTGTTGGTTTTGTTGGTGTTGTTTTGCTGTGTTAGTTGTTGTTGGATTTGTTGGTGTTGTTTTGCTGTGGTAGTTGTTGTTGATTTGTTGGTGTTGTTTTGCTGTGGTAGTTGTTGTTGGGTTTGTTGGTGTTGTTTTGCTGTGTAGTTGTTGTTGGGTTTGTTGGTGTTGTTTTGCTGTGGTGTTGTTGTTGGGTTTGTTGGTGTTGTTTTGCTGTGGTAGTTGTTGTTGGATTTGTTGGTGTTGTTTGCTGTGGTAGTTGTTGTTGGGGTTTGTTGGTGTTGTTTTGCTGTGGTAGTGTTGTTGGATTTGTTGGTGTTGTTTTGCTGTGGTAGTTGTTGTTGGATTTGTTGGTGTTGTTTTGCTGTGGTAGTTGTTGTTGGATTTGTTGGTGTTGTTTTGCTGTGGTAGTTGTTGTTGGATTTGTTGGTGTTGTTTTGCTGTGGTAGTTGTTGTTGGATTTGTTGGTGTTGTTTTGCTGTGGTAGTTGTTGTTGGATTTGTTGGTGTTGTTTTGCTGTGGTAGTTGTTGTTGGATTGTTGGTGTTGTTTTGCTGTGGTAGTTGTTGTTGGATTTGTTGGTGTTGTTTGCTGTGGTAGTTGTTGTTGGATTTGTTGGTGTTGTTTTGCTGTGTAGTTGTTGTTGGGTTTGTTGGTGTTGTTTTGCTGGTGGTAGTTGTTGGATTTGTTGGTGTTGTTTTGCTGTGGTAGTTGTTGTTGGGTTTGTTGGTGTTGTTTTGCTGTGGTAGTTGTTGTTGGGTTTGTTGGTGTTGTTTTGCTGTGGTAGTTGTTGTTGGGTTTGTTGGTGTTGTTTTTGCTGTGGTAGTTGTTGTTGGATTTGTTGGTGTTGTTTTGCTGTGGTAGTTGTTGTTGGATTTGTTGGTGTTGTTTTGCTGTGGTAGTTGTTGTTGGGTTTGTTGGTGTTGTTTTGCTGTGAGTTGTTGTTGGATTTGTTGGTGTTGTTTTGCTGTGGTAGTTGTTGTTGGGTTTTGGTGTTGTTTGCTTGGTAGTTGTTGTTGGGTTTGTTGGTGTTGTTTTGCTGTGGTAGTTTGTTGTTCGGTTTGTTGGTGTTGTTTTGCTGTGGTAGTTGTTGTTGGATTTGTCGGTGTTGTTTTGCTGTTGTTTGTTGTTGGGTTGTTGGTGTTGTTTTGCTGTGGTAGTTGTTGTTGTGTTTGTTGTTGTGTTTTTTGTTGTGGTAGTTGTTGTTGGATTTGTTGGTGTTGTTTTGCTGTGGTAGTTGTTGGGTTTGTTGTTTGTTTTGCTGTGGTAGTTTGTTTTGGATTTGTTGGTGTTGTTTTGCTGTGGTAGTTGTTGTTGGGTTGTGGTGTTGTTTTGCTGTGGTAGTGGTTGTTGTATTTGTTGGTGTTGTTTTGCTGTGGTAGTTGTTGTTGGTATTTGTTGGTTTTGTTTTGCTGTGGTAGTTGTTGTTGGGTTTGTTGGTGTTGTTTTGCTGTGGTAGTTGTTGTTGATTTGTTGTGTTGTTTTGTGCTGTGGTAGTTGTTTGTTGGGTTTGTTGGTGTTGTTTTGCTGTGGTAGTTGTTGTTGGTTGTTGGTGTTGTTTTGCTGTGGTAGTTGTTGTTGGGTTTGTTGGTGTTGTTTTGCTGTGGTAGTTGTTGTTTGATTTGTTGGTGTTGTTTTGCTGTGGTAGTTGTTGTTGGGTTTGTTGGTGTTGTTTTGCTGTGGTAGTTGTTGTTGGATTTGTGGTGTTGTTTTGCTGTGGTAGTTGTTGGTTTGTTGGTGTTGTTTTGCTGTGGTAGTTGTTGTTGGATTTGTTGGTGTTGTTTTGCTGTGGTAGTTGTTGTTGGGTTTTGTTGGTGTTGTTTTGCTGTGGTAGTTGTTGTTGGATTTGTTGGTGTTGTTTTGCTGTGGTAGTTGTTGTTGGATTTGTTGGTGTTGTTTTGCTGTGGTAGTTGTTGTTGGATTTGTTGGTGTTGTTTTGCTGTGGTAGTTGTTGTTTGGTTTGTTGGTGTTGTTTTGCTGTGGTAGTTGTTGTTTGGGTTTGTTTGCGTTGTTTTTGCTGTGGTAGTTGTTGTTTGGATTGTTGGTGTTGTTTTGCTGTGGTAGTTGTTGTTGGTTTGTTGGTGTTGTTTTGCTGTGGTAGTTGTTGTTGGTTTGTTGGTGTTGTTTTGCTGTGGTAGTTGTTGTTGGTTTGTTGGTGTTGTTTTGGTGTGGTAGTTGTTGTTGGATTTGTTGGTGTTGTTTTGCTGTGGTAGTTGTTGTTGGATTTGTTGGTGTTGTTTGTTTTGCTGTGGTAGTTGTTGTTGGATTTGTTGGTGTTGTTTTGCTGTGGTAGTTGTTGTTGGATGTTTGTTGGTGTTGTTTTGCTGTGGTAGTTGTTGTTGGGTTTGTTGGTGTTGTTTTGCTGTGGTAGTTGTTGTTGGTTTTGTTGGTGTTGTTTTGCTGTGTAGTTGTTGTTGGGTTTGTTGGTGTTGTTTTGCTTTGGTAGTTGTTGTTGGGTTTGTTGGTGTTGTTTTGCTGTGGTAGTTGTTGTTGGATTTGTTGGTGTTGTTTTGCTGTGGTAGTTGTTGTTGGATTTGTTGGTGTTTGTTTTTTTGCTGTGGTAGTTGTTTGTTGGATTTGTTGGTGTTGTTTTGCTGTGGTAGTTGTTGTTGGGTTTGTTGGTGTTGTTTTGCTGTGGTAGTTGTTGTTGGATTTGTTGGTGTTGTTTTGCTGTGGTAGTTGTTGTTTGGATTTGTTGGTGTTGTTTTGCTGTGGTAGTTGTTGTTGGATTTGTTGGTGTTGTTTTGCTGTGGTAGTTGTTGTTGGATTTGTTGGTGTTGTTTTGCTGTGGTAGTTGTTGTTGGGTTGTGGTGTTGTTTTGCTGTGGTAGTTGTTGTTGGGTTTGTTGGTGTTGTTTTGCTGTGTAGTTGTTGTTGGGTATGTTTGGTTGGTTGTTTTGCTGTGGTAGTTGTTGTTGGATTTGTTGGTGTTGTTTTGCTGTGGTAGTTGTTGTTGGATTTGTTGGTGTTGTTTTGCTGTGGTAGTTGTTGTGGATTTGTTGGTGTTGTTTTGCTGTTTGTTGTTGGGTTTGTTGTGTTGTTTTGCTGTGGTAGTTGTTGTTGGATTTGTTGGTGTTGTTTGCTGTGGTAGTTGTTGTTGGGTTTGTTGGTTTGTTTTGCTGTGGTAGTTGTTGTTGGTATTTGTTGGTGTTGTTTTGCTGGTGTTGTTGTTGGATTTGTTGGTGTTGTTTTGCTGTGGTAGTTGTTGTTGGGTTTGTTGGTGTTGTTTTGCTGTGGTAGTTGTTGTTGGATTTGTTGGTGTTGTTTTGCTGTGGTAGTTGTTGTTGGGTTTGTTGGTGTTGTTTTGCTGTGGTAGTTGTTGTTGGGATTTTGTTGGTGTTGTTTTGCTGTGGTAGTTGTTGTTGGATTGTTGGTGTTTTGTTTTGCTGTGGTAGTTGTTGTTGGGTTTGTTGGTGTTGTTTTGCTGTGGTAGTTGTTGTTGGATTTGGTTGGTGTTGTTTTGCTGTGGTAGTTGTTGTTGATTTGTTGGTGTTGTTTTGCTGTGGTGTTTGTTGTTGGATTTGTTGGTGTTGTTTTGCTGTGTAGTTGTTGTTGGGTTGTTGGTGTTGTTTTTTTGCTGTGGTAGTTGTTGTTGGATTGTTGGTGTTGTTTTGCTGTGGTAGTTTGTTGTTGGGTTTGTTGGTGTTGTTTTGCTGTGGTAGTTGTGTTGGATTTGTTGGTGTTGTTTGCTGTGGTAGTTGTTGTTGGGTTTGTTGGTGTTGTTTTGCTGTGGTAGTTGTTGTTGATTTGTTGGTGTTGTTTTGCTGTGGTAGTTGTTGTTGGATTTGTTGGTGTTGTTTTGCTGTGGTAGTTGTGTTGGGTTGTTGGTGTTGTTTTGCTGTGGTATTTTGTTGGATTTGTGGTGTTGTTTTGCTGTGGTAGTGTTGTTGGGTTTGTTGGTGTTGTTTTGCTGTGGTAGTTGTTGTTGGATTTGTTGGTGTTGTTTTTCTGTGGTAGTTGTTGTTGGGTTTGTTGGTGTTGTTTTGCTGTGTAGTTGTTGTTGGATTTGTTGGTGTTGTTTTGCTTGGTATGTTTTTGTTGGGTTTTTGTTGGTGTTGTTTTGCTGTGTATTTTGTTGTTGGTTTGTTGGTGTTGTTTTTGCTGTGGGTAGTTTGTTGTTTTGGTTGGTGTTGTTTTGCTGTGGTAGTTGTTGTTTGGGTTTGTTGGGGTTGTTTTGCTGTGGTAGTTGTTGTTGGGTTTGTTGGTGTTGTTTGCTGTGGTGTTTGTTGTTAGGATTTTGGTGTTGTTTTGCTGTTGTAGTTGTTGTGGGTTTGTTTGGTGTTGTTTGCTGTGGTAGTTGTTGTTGGGTTTTGTTGGTGTTGTTTTTGCTGTGGTAGTTGTTGTTGGATTTGTTGGTGTTGTTTTGCTGTGGTAGTTTGTTGTTGGGTTTGTTGGTGTTTGTTTTGGCTGTGGTTTTGTTGTTGGATTTGTTGTGTTGTTTTGCTGTGGTTGTTGTTGTTGGGTTTGTGGTGATTTTCAATGTGGAGAGGTTTTTTTGTATTTTTTGGTATTTTGTAATTCTCAGTGTTTTTGGATTTTGTTGGGTTTTTGTTCTTGATGTGTTGATGTTTTTCAATTTTATGATGTGCAATTTTAATTTGTTTTTTTCATCTTGATGTTGTTACATGAAACATAGAAAATTACAGCTCAGAAACAGGCCTTTTGGCTCTTTGCTGAACTTGTTTTTTTGCCTAGTCCTGTTGATCTGCACTTGGACCATATCTCTCCACCTCTCTCATCCACGCCCGTCCAAGTTTATTTTAACAGTGACCCCACATTTACACTTTATCGGCAGCTCTACACTTCCCAACATCTCTGCATGAACTTTTCTCCTTTCACCTTTAACCCTTGCCCTCTGGTTTTTCCTCCTCTGTCTCAGTGGAAAAAGCCTGTTTTCATTCCTCTATCGACACGCATCAAAATCTATCCACCTCTATCAAATCTCCCCTCATTCTCTACACTCCAGTGAATAAACTCCTAACCTATTCACTCTCTCTGTAACTCAGCTTCTCAAGTCCCAGCAACATCTTTGTGAACCTTCTCTGCACCTTCAACCTTATTACATCCTTCCTGTACTAGGTGACAAAACTGAACAATGGTTTAAATTGCCTCACCGATGCCTTATATAACCTTACCAAACACTCCAACTTTTATACTCGTACTCTGATTTATAAAGGCCAGTGTACCAAAAGCTCTTTATGACCCTACCCTCCTGTGAAGTCACTCTAGGGAATTCTGTCCCTGTATTCCCAGATCCCTCTGTTCAACTGCCTTTTCGAGTCCTACCATTTACCCTGTATTTCTAGTCTGGTTTGTCCTTCCAAAGTGCATACCTCTCACTTGTTACTGCTTAAATTCCATTTGTCATTTGTCACCCATTTTTTCTAGTTTGTCCAAGTCCTCTGTAGCTTTGAAAAACTTTCCTCACTGTCCACTATCTTCAATCTTTTATCATCAGCAAATTTGCTGATCCAATTTACCACATTATCATCCAATCTTGATATAGAGACAACAACAAGGACCCACACTGACCCTCCACCAGTCACAGGCCTCCACTCAGAGAAGCAATCCTCCATAACTATTCTCTGGCTTCTTCCATTGAGCCAGAGTCTAATCCAATTTACAACCTCCCCATCTATACCCTAGCGACTGAACCTTCCTAACTAACCTCCCATGAGGGACCTTATCAAAGGCCTTGCTGAAATCCATATAGACAACATCCACCCTCCTTCCTTTCATCCAATTCCTGGTAACATCATCGAAAAACTCTAATAATTGGTCAAACATGACCTCCACACACAACAGCCATGTTGAGTCTCCCTATTAATTCCCTGTCTATCCAAATATTTGTAGATCCTACCCCTTATCACACCTTCCAATAACTTACCAACCACTGACATCAAACTTACCGGCCTGTAATTCCCCGGATTTCTTTAGGAACCTTTTTTAAACAGCAGAACAACATGAGCCCCCCTCCAATCACCCGGCACCTCCCCCCGGGAATATCGACATTTTAAATATGTCTGCCAGGGCCCCTGCAAGTTCAACACTAACCTCCCTCAAGGTCCGTGGGAATACCCTGTCCATTCCCTGGGGATTTATCCACTCTGATTTGCCTCAAGACAGCCAGAACCTCCTCCTCTTTAATCTGTAAAGGTTCCATAGCCTCCCTCCCTGTTTGCCCAATTTCTGTAGACTCAATGCCCATTTCCTCAGTAAATACGGATGCAAAAACCCATTTATTCTCTCCCCATCTTCTGGTTCCATACACAGTCTATCCAATCTGGTCTGTTGGTTTTTCAATGTTGAGGTTGTTGTTGGATTGTTGTTGTTCTTTGCTGTTGTGGTTTTTGTTGAAATTGTTGGAGTTTTTCAATTCTAGGTTGTTGTTTAACTTGTTCAATTTTTAGGTTGTTGTTGGAAATTTTGGGTTTTTTTCATCTTCAGGTTGTTGTTGGATTTGTTGGTATTTTTCAATGTTGAGGTTGTTGTTGGATTTGTTGGTATTTTTCAATGTTGAGGTTGTTGTTGGATTTGTTGGTATTTTCAATGTTGAGGTTGTTGTTGGATTTGTTGGTATTTTTCATGTTGAGGTTGTTGTTGGATTTGTTGGTATTTTTCAATGTTGGAGGTTGTTGTTGGATTTGTTGGTATTTTTCAATGTGAGTTGTTGTTGATTTGTTGGTATTTTTCAATGTTGAGGTTGATTGTTTTGGATTTGTTGGTTTTTTTCAATGTTGAGGTTGTTGTTGGATTTGTTGGTATTTTTCAATGTGAGTTGTGTTTGGATGTGTTGATTTTTTTCCATTTTGGAGATTGTTTTGGATTTGTTGGTATTTTTTTCATGTTGAGGTTGTTGTTGGTTGTTGTGTTTTTCAATGTTGAGGTTGTTTTGTTGGTTTGTTGGTATTTTTCAATGTTTGGGTTGTTGTTGGATTTGTTGGGTAGTTTCAATGTTGGGTTGTTGTTGGATTTTGTTGTATTTTTCAATGTTGAGTTGTTGTTGGATTTTTTGCTGTTTTTTCAATGTTGATGTTGTTGTTGGATTTGTTGTTATTTGTCAATGTTTGAGGTTGTTGTTGGATTTGTTGTATTTTTCAATGTTGAGGTTGTTGTTGGATTTGTTGGTATTTTTCAATGTTGAGGTTGTTGTGATTTGTTGTATTTTTCAATGTTGGGTTTGTGTTGGATTTGTTGGTATTTTTCAATGTTGAGGTTGTTTGTTGGATTTGTTGGTTTTTTCAATGTTGGGGTTGTTGTTTGGATTTGTGGTTTTTTTTTTCAATTTGGGGTTGTTGTTGGATTTGTTGTATTTTTTTCAATGTTGAGGTTGTTGTTGGATTTGTTGGTGTTTTTCAATGGGGTTGTGGTTGTTGTTGGATTTGTGGTATTTTTTCAATGTTGATGTGTTGTTGGATTTGTTTGGGTTTTTTTTTCAATGTTGGGGTTTGTTGTTTGGATTTGTTGGGTTTTTTTTTTTCAATGTTGAGTTGTTTGTTGGATTTGTTGGTTTTTTTTTGTTGAGGTTTGTTGTTTGATTTTGTTGCTGTTTTTTTGATGTTGTGGTTGTTGTTGGATTTGTTGGTGTTTTTTTATGTTGAGGTTTGTTGTTTGGTTTGTTGGTATTTTTCAATGTTGAGTGTTGTTGTTGGATTGTTGGTTTTGTTTTGCTGTGGTTTGTTTTTTGATTGTTGTATTTTGATGTTGAGTTGTTGTTGGATTTTTGTGTTTTTCTGTTGTGGTTGTTGTTGGTTTTGTGGTGGTGTTTTTGATGTTGTGGTTGTTGTTGGATTTGTTGTGTTTTTCATGTTGTGGTTGTTGTTGGGATTTGTGGTTTTTTTCTACTGTGGTTGTTGTTGGGTTTGTTGGTGTTTTTTGTTGAGGTTGTTGTGATTTGTTTGTGTTGTTTCAATGTGAGGTTGTTTGTTGGATTTGTTGGTGTTTTTTGGTTGGACGTTGTTTTGTTGGAATTGTTGGTGTTTTTCAATGTTGATATTGTTGTTGGATTTGTATTGGTATTTTTTCATACTGTGGTTGTTGTTGTAAATTTGTTGGTATTTTTCATGTTTGATATTGTGTTGGATTTGTTGGGAATTTTTCAATACTGAGGTTGTTGTTGGATTTGTTGGTGTTTTTCATGTTGTGGTTGTTGTTGGATTTTGTTTGGTTGTTTTCTGTTGAGGTTGTTGTTGGATTTGTTGGTATTTTTCTGTTTGGTTGTTGTTGGATTTTGTTGGTATTTTTTGTTGTGGTTGTTTGTTGGATTTGTTTGTGTTTTTCGATGTGGAGGTTGTTGTTGGGTTTGTTGGTGTTGTTTTGCTGTGGTAGTTGTTGTTGGTTTGTTGTTGTTTTTTTGTTGGGGTTGTTTTGTTGGGTTTGTTGGCTTTTTTCTGTGAGGTTGTTTTGTTGGATTTGTGGTGTTTTTTGTTGGGGTTTGTTGTTGGATTTGTTGGTGTTTTTTGCTGTGGTTGTTGTTGGATGGGTTGTGGGGGTGTTGTTTTGCTGTGGTAGTTGTTGTTGGATTGTTGGTGTTGTTTTGCTGTGGTAGTTTGTTTGTTGGGTTTGTTGGTGTTGTTTTGCTGTGGTAGTTGTTGTTGGTTTGTTGGTGTTGTTTTGCTGTGGTAGTTGTTGTTGGATTTGTTGGTGTTGTTTTGCTGTGGTAGTTGTTGTTGGATTTGTTGGTGTTTTTGCTGTGGTAGTTGTTGTTGGATTTGTTGGTGTTGTTTTGCTGTGGTAGTTGTGTTGTGTTTGTCGGTGTTGTTTTGCTTGGTAGTTGTTGTTGGGTTTGTCGGTGTTGTTTTGCTGTGGTAGTTGTTGTTTGGTTTGTTGGTGTTGTTTTGCTGTGGTAGTTGTTGTTGGATTTGTTGGTGTTGTTTTGCTGTGGTAGTTGTTGTTGGGTTTGTTGGTGTTGTTTTGCTGTGGTAGTTGTTGTTGGATTTGTTGGTGTTGTTTTGCTGTGGTAGTTGTTGTTGGTTTGTGGTGTTGTTTTGCTGTGGTAGTTGTTGTTGGATTTGTTGGTTTGTTTGCTGTGGTGTTGTTGTTGGATTTGTTGGTGTTGTTTGCTGTGGTAGTTGTTGTTGGGTTTGTTGGTGTTGTTTTGCTGTGGTAGTTGTTGTTGGATTTGTTGGTGTTGTTTTGCTGTGGTATTGTTGTTGGATTTGTTGGTGTTGTTTTGCTGTGGTAGTTGTTGTTGGGTTTGTTGGTGTTGTTTTGCTGTGGTAGTTGTTGTTGGATTTGTTGGTGTTGTTTTGCTGTGGTAGTTGTTGTTGGGTTTGTGGTGTTGTTTTGCTGTGGTAGTTGTTGTTGGATTTGTTGGTGTTGTTTTGCTGTGGTAGTTGTTGTTGGATTTGTTGGTGTTTGTTTTGCTGTGGTAGTTGTTGTTTGGTTTTGTTGGTGTTGTTTTGCTGTGGTAGTTGTTGTTGGATTTGTTGGTGTTGTTTTGCTGTGGTAGTTGTTGTTGGATTCGTCGGTGTTGTTTTGATGTGCTAGTTGTTGTTGAGTTTGTTGGTGTTGTTTTGCTGTGTAGTTGTTGTTGGATTTGTTGGTGTTGTTTTGCTGTGGTAGTTGTTGTTGGGTTTGTTGGTGTTGTTTTGCTGTGGTAGTTGTTGTTGGGTTTGTTGGTGTTGTTTTGCTGTGGTAGTTGTTGTTGGGTTTGTTGGTGTTGTTTTGCTGTGGTAGTTGTTGTTGGATTTGTTGGTGTTGTTTTGCTGTGGTAGTTGTTGTTGGATTTGTTGGTGTTGTTTTGCTGTGGTAGTTGTTGTTGGGTTTGTGGTGTTGTTTTGCTGTGGTAGTTGTTGTTGGGTTTGTTGGTGTTGTTTGCTGTGGTAGTTGTTGTTGTTTTGTTTTGTTTTGCTGTGGTAGTTGTTGTTGGATTGTTGGTGTTGTTTTGCTGTGGTAGTTGTTGTGGGTTGTTGGTGTTGTTTTGCTGTGGTAGTTGTTGTTGGGTTTGTTGGTGTTGTTTTGCTGTGGTAGTTGTTGTTGGGTTTGTTGGTGTTGTTTTGCTGTGGTAGTTGTTGTTGGATTTGTTGGTGTTGTTTTGCTGTGGTAGTTGTTGTTGGATTTGTTGGTGTTGTTTTGCTGTGGTAGTTGTTGTTGGATTTGTTGGTGTTGTTTTGCTGTGGTAGTTGTTGTTGGGTTTGTTGGTGTTGTTTTGCTGTGGTAGTTGTTGTTGGATTTGTTGGTGTTGTTTTGCTGTGGTAGTTGTTGTTGGATTTGTTGGTGTTGTTTTGCTGTGGTAGTTGTTGTTGGGTTTGTTGGTGTTGTTTTGCTGTGGTAGTTGTTGTTGGATTTGTTGGTGTTGTTTTGCTGTGGTAGTTGTTGTTGGATTTGTTGGTGTTGTTTTGCTGTGGTAGTTGTTGTTGGATTTGTTGGTGTTGTTTTGCTGTGGTAGTTGTTGTTGGATTTGTTGGTGTTGTTTTGCTGTGGTAGTTGTTGTTGGGTTTGTTGGTGTTGTTTTGCTGTGGTAGTTGTTGTTGGATTTGTTGGTGTTGTTTTGCTGTGGTAGTTGTTGTTGGGTTTGTTGGTGTTGTTTTGCTGTGGTAGTTGTTGTTGGGATTGTTGGTGTTGTTTTGCTGTGGTAGTTGTTGTTGGATTTGTTGGTGTTGTTTTGCTGTGGTAGTTGTTGTTGGGTTTGTTGGTGTTGTTTTGCTGTGGTAGTTGTTGTTGGATTTGTTGGTGTTTTTTGCTGTGGTAGTTGTTGTTGGATTGTTGGTGTTGTTTTGCTGTGGTAGTTGTTGTTGGATTTGTTGGTGTTGTTTTGCTGTGGTAGTTGTTGTTGGATTTGTTGGTGTTGTTTTGCTGTGGTAGTTGTTGTTGGATTTGTTGGTTGTTGTTTTGCTGTGGTAGTTGTTGTTGGATTTGTTGGGTTGTTTGCTGTGGTAGTTGTTGTTTGGATTGTTGGTGTTGTTTTGCTGTGGTAGTTGTTGTTGGATTTGTTGGTGTTGTTTGCTGTGGTATTGTTGTTGGATTTGTTGGTGTTGTTTTGCTGTGTAGTTGTTGTTGGGTTTTGTTGGTGTTGTTTTGCTGGTGGTAGTTGTTGGATTTTGTTGGTGTTGTTTTGCTGTGGTAGTTGTTGTTGGATTTGTTGGTGTTGTTTTGCTGTGGTAGTTGTTGTTGGGTTTGTTGGTGTTGTTTTGCTGTGGTAGTTGTTGTTGGATTTGTTGGTGTTGTTTTGCTGTGGTAGTTGTTGTTGGGTTTGTTGGTGTTGTTTTGCTGTGGTAGTTGTTGTTGGGTTTGTTGGTGTTGTTTTGCTGTGGTAGTTGTTGTTGGGTTTGTTGGTGTTGTTTTGCTGTGAGTTGTTGTTGGATTTGTTGGTGTTGTTTTGCTGTGGTAGTTGTTGTTGGGTTTTGGTGTTGTTTTGCTGTGGTAGTTGTTGTTGGGTTTGTTGGTGTTGTTTTGCTGTGGTAGTTGTTGTTGGGTTTGTTGGTGTTGTTTTGCTGTGGTAGTTGTTGTTGGATTTGTCGGTGTTGTTTTGCTGTTGTTTGTTGTTGGATTTGTTGGTGTTGTTTTGCTGTGGTAGTTGTTGTTGGGTTTGTTGGTGTTGTTTTGCTGTGGTAGTTGTTGTTGGATTTGTTGGTGTTGTTTTGCTGTGGTAGTTGTTGGGTTTGTCGTGTTGTTTTGCTGTGGTAGTTGTTGTTGGATTTGTTGGTGTTGTTTTGCTGTGGTAGTTGTTGTTGTGTTGGTGTTGTTTTGCTGTGGTAGTTGTTGTTGGTTTGTTGGTGTTGTTTTGCTGTGGTAGTTGTTGTTGGATTTGTTGGTGTTTTTTGCTGTGGTAGTTGTTGTTGGATTTGTTGGTGTTGTTTTGCTGTGGTAGTTGTTGTTGGATTTGTTGGTGTTGTTTTGCTGTGGTAGTTGTTGTTGGGTTTGTTGGTGTTGTTTTGCTGTGGTAGTTGTTGTTGGTTGTTGGTGTTGTTTTGCTGTGGTAGTTGTTGTTGGTTTGTTGGTGTTGTTTTGCTGTGGTAGTTGTTGTTGGATTTGTTGGTGTTGTTTTGCTGTGGTAGTTGTTGTTGGGTTTGTTGGTGTTGTTTGCTGTGGTAGTTGTTGTTGGATTTGTGGTGTTGTTTTGCTGTGGTAGTGTTGGGTTGTCGGTGTTGTTTTGCTGTGGTAGTTGTTGTTGGATTTGTTGGTGTGTTTTGCTGTGGTAGTTGTTGTTTGGTTTTGTTGGTGTTGTTTTGCTGTGGTAGTTGTTGTTGGATTTGTTGTGTTGTTTTGCTGTGGTAGTTGTTGTTGGATTTGTTGGTGTTGTTTTGCTGTGGTAGTTGTTGTTGGATTTGTTGGTGTTGTTTTGCTGTGGTAGTTGTTGTTGGGTTTGTTGGTGTTGTTTTGCTGTGGTAGTTGTTGTTGGGTTTGTTGGTGTTGTTTTGCTGTGGTAGTTGTTGTTGGATTGTTGGTGTTGTTTTGCTGTGGTAGTTGTTGTTGGTTTGTTGGGTTGTTTTGCTGTGGTAGTTGTTGTTGGTTTGTTGGTGTTGTTTTGCTGTGGTAGTTGTTGTTGGTTTGTTGGTGTTGTTTTGCTGTGGTAGTTGTTGTTGGGTTTGTTGGTGTTGTTTTGCTGTGGTAGTTGTTGTTGGATTTGTTGGTGTTGTTTTGCTGTGGTAGTTGTTGTTGGATTTGTTGGTGTTGTTTTGCTGTGGTAGTTGTTGTTGGATTTGTTGGTGTTGTTTTGCTGTGGTAGTTGTTGTTGGGTTTGTTGGTTTGTTTTGCTGTGGTAGTTGTTGTTGGTTTTGTTGGTGTTGTTTTGCTGTGGTAGTTGTTGTTGGGTTTGTTGGTGTTGTTTTGCTGTGGTAGTTGTTGTTGGGTTTGTTGGTGTTGTTTTGCTGTGGTAGTTGTTGTTGGATTTGTTGGTGTTGTTTTGCTGTGGTAGTTGTTGTTGGATTTGTTGGTGTTGTTTTTGCTGTGGTAGTTGTTGTTGGTTTGTTGGTGTTGTTTTGCTGTGGTAGTTGTTGTTGGGTTTGTTGGTGTTGTTTTGCTGTGGTAGTTGTTGTTGGATTTGTTGGTGTTGTTTTGCTGTGGTAGTTGTTGTTGTTGTTTGTTGGTGTTGTTTTGCTGTGGTAGTTGTTGTTGGATTTGTTGGTGTTGTTTTGCTGTGGTAGTTGTTGTTGGATTTGTTGGTGTTGTTTTGCTGTGGTAGTTGTTGTTGGGTTTGTGGTGTTGTTTTGCTGTGGTAGTTGTTGTTGGGTTTGTTGGTGTTGTTTTGCTGTGGTAGTTGTTGTTGGGTTGTTGGTGTTGTTTTGCTGTGGTAGTTGTTGTTGGATTGTTGGTGTTGTTTTGCTGTGGTAGTTGTTGTGGGTTGTTGGTGTGTTTTGCTGTGGTAGTTGTTGTGGATTTGTTGGTGTTGTTTTGCTGTTTGTTGTTGGGTTTGTTGTGTTGTTTTGCTGTGGTAGTTGTTGTTGGATTTGTTGGTGTTGTTTTGCTGTGGTAGTTGTTGTTGGGTTTGTCGGTTTGTTTTGCTGTGGTAGTTGTTGTTGGATTTGTTGGTGTTGTTTTGCTGGTAGTTGTTGTTGGATTTGTTGGTGTTGTTTTGCTGTGGTAGTTGTTGTTGGATTTGTTGGTGTTGTTTTGCTGTGGTAGTTGTTGTTGGATTTGTTGGTGTTGTTTTGCTGTGGTAGTTGTTGTTGGGTTTGTGGTGTTGTTTTGCTGTGGTAGTTGTTGTTGGGTTTGTTGGTGTTGTTTTGCTGTGGTAGTTGTTGTTGGATTTGTTGGTGTTGTTTTGCTGTGGTAGTTGTTGTTGGATTTGTTGGTGTTGTTTTGCTGTGGTAGTTGTTGTTGGGTTTGTTGGTGTTGTTTTGCTGTGGTAGTTGTTGTTGATTTGTTGGTGTTGTTTTGCTGTGGTAGTTGTTGTTGGATTTGTTGGTGTTGTTTTGCTGTGGTAGTTGTTGTTGGGTTGTTGGTGTTGTTTTGCTGTGGTAGTTTTGTTGGATTGTTGGTGTTGTTTTGCTGTGGTAGTTGTTGTTGGGTTTGTTGGTGTTGTTTTGCTGTGGTAGTTGTTGTTGGGTTTGTTGGTGTTGTTTTGCTGTGGTAGTTGTTGTTGGGTTTGTTGGTGTTGTTTTGCTGTGGTAGTTGTTGTTGGATTTGTTGGTGTTGTTTTGCTGTGGTAGTTGTTGTTGGATTTGTTGGTGTTGTTTTGCTGTGGTAGTTGTTGTTGGGTTTGTTGGTGTTGTTTTGCTGTGGTAGTTGTTGTTGGGTTTGTTGGTGTTGTTTTGCTGTGGTAGTTGTTGTTGGATTTGTTGGTGTTGTTTTGCTGTGGTAGTTGTTGTTGGATTTGTTGGTGTTGTTTTGCTGTGGTAGTTGTTGTTGGGTTTGTTGGTGTTGTTTTGCTGTGGTAGTTGTTGTTGGATTTGTTGGTGTTGTTTTGCTGTGGTAGTTGTTGTTGGATTTGTTGGTGTTGTTTTGCTGTGGTAGTTGTTGTTGGTTTGTTGGTGTTGTTTTGCTGTGGTAGTTGTTGTTTTTGTTGGTGTTGTTTTGCTGTGGTAGTTGTTGTTGGATTTGTTGGTGTTGTTTTGCTGTGGTAGTTGTTGTTGGGTTTGTTGGTGTTGTTTGCTGTGGTAGTTGTTGTTGGATTTTTGGTGTTGTTTTGCTGTGGTAGTTGTTGTGGGTTTGTTGGTGTTGTTTTGCTGTGGTAGTTGTTGTTGGGTTTGTTGGTGTTGTTTTGCTGTGGTAGTTGTTGTTGGATTTGTTGGTGTTGTTTTGCTGTGGTAGTTGTTGTTGGGTTTGTTGGTGTTGTTTTGCTGTGGTAGTTGTTGTTGGGTTTGTTGGTGTTGTTTTGCTGTGGTTGTTGTTGTTGGGTTTGTTGGTGATTTTCAATGTAGAGGTTTTTGTATTTTTTGGTATTTTGTAATTCTCAAGTTGTTGTTGGATTTTGTTGGGTTTTTGTTCTTGAATTTGTTGATGTTTTTCAATTTTATGATGTTCAATTTATTTGTTTTTTTCAATCTTGATGTTGTTACCATAGAAACCATAGAAAATTACAGCTCAGAAACAGGCCTTTTGGCTCTTTGCTGAACTTTTTTTTTGCCCAGTCCTGTTGATCTGCACTTGGACCATATCCCTCCACACCCCTCTCTCATCCACCCGTCCAAGTTTTATTTTAACAGTGACCCCACATTTACCACTTTATCCGGCAGCTCATTCCACATTCCCACCAATCTCTGCATGAACTTTTCTCCTTTCACCTTTAACCCTTGCCCTCTGGGTTTTTTTCTCCTCTGGTCTCAGTGGAAAAAGCCTGTTTACATTCACTCTATCGACACCCATCAAAATCTTATCCACCTCTATCAAATCTCCCCTCATTCTTCTACACTCCAGGGAATAAAATCCTAACCTATCCACTCTCTCTGTAACTCAGCTTCTCAAGTCCCAGCAACATCCTTGTGAACCTTCTCTGCACTCCTTCAACCTTATTTACATCCTTCCTGTAACTAGGTGACCAAAACTGGACACAATGGTTTAAATTTGGCCTCACCGATGCCTTATATAACCTTACCATAACACTCCAACTTTTATACTCGATACTCTGATTTATAAAGGCCAGTGTACCAAAAGCATCTTCACGACCCTACCCTCCTGTGAAGTCACTCTTAGGGAATTCTGTCCCTGTATTCCCAGATCCCTCTGTTCAACTGCACTTTTCAGAGTCCTACCATTTACCCTGTACATTCTAGTCTGGTTTGTCCTTCCAAAGTGCAATACCTCTCACTTGTCTGCATTAAATTCCATTTGTCATTTGTCAGCCCATTTTTCTAGTTGATCCAAGTCCCTCTGTAAGCTTTGAAAACTTTTCTCACTGTCCACTATACCTTCAATCTTTTACCATCAGCAAATTTGCTGATCCAATTTACCACATTATCATCCAGATCATTGATATAGATGACAAACAACAATGGACCCAACACCGATCCCTCCACCAGTCACAGGCCTCCACTCAGAGAAGCAATCCTCCATAACTATCCTCTGGCTTCTTCCATTGAGCCAGAGTCTAATCCAATTTACAACCTCCCCATCTATACCCTAGCGACTGAACCTTCCTAACTAACCTCCCATGAGGGACCTTATCAAAGGCCTTGCTGAAATCCATATAGACAACATCTACCTCCTTCCCTTCATCCACATTCCTGGTAACATCATCGAAAAACTCTAATAGATTGGTCAAACATGACCTACCACACACACAGCCATGTTGAGTCTCCCTATTAAGTCCTTGTCTATCCAAATATTTGTAGATCCTATCCCTTATCACACCTTCCAATAACTTACCAACCACTGACATCAAACTTACCGGCCTGTAATTCCCCGGATTTCTTTAGGAACCTTTTTTAAACAGCAGAACAACATGAGCCCCCCTCCAATCACCCGGCACCTCCCCCCGGGAATATCGACATTTTAAATATGTCTGCCAGGGCCCCTGCAAGTTCAACACTAACCTCCCTCAAGGTCCGTGGGAATACCCTGTCCATTCCCTGGGGATTTATCCACTCTGATTTGCCTCAAGACAGCCAGAACCTCCTCCTCTTTAATTTGTAAAGGTTCCATAGCCTCCCTCCCTGTTTGCCCAATTTCTGTAGACTCAATGCCCATTTCCTCAGTAAATACGGATGCAAAAAACCCCATTTATTCTCTCCCCATCTTCTCTGGTTCCATACACAGTCTATCAATCTGGTCTTGTTGGAGTTTTTCAATGTTGAGGTTGTTGTTGGATTGTTGTTGTTCTTTGCTGTTGTGGTTTTTGATGAAATTGTTGGAGTTTTTCAATTCTGAGGTTGTTGTTAAACTTGTTCAATTTTTAGATTGTTGTTGGAAATTTTGGGTTTTTTCATCTTCAGGTTGTTGTTGGATTTGTTGGTATTTTTCAATGTTGAGGTTGTTGTTGGATTTGTTGGTATTTTTCAATGTTGAGGTTGTTGTTGGATTTGTTGGTATTTTTCAATGTTGAGGTTGTTGTTGGATTTGTTGGTATTTTTCAATGTTGAGGTTGTTGTTGGATTTGTTGGTATTTTTCAATGTTGAGGTTGTTGTTGGATTTGTTGGTATTTTTCAATGTTGAGGTTGTTGTTGGATTTGTTGGTATTTTTCAATGTTGAGGTTGTTGTTGGATTTGTTGGTTTTTTCAATACTGAGGTTGTTGTTGGATTTGTTGGTATTTTTCAATGTTGAGGTTGTTGTTGGATTTGTTGGTATTTTTCAATGTTGAGGTTGTTGTTGGATTTGTTGGTATTTTTCAATGTTGAGGTTGTTGTTGGATTTGTTGGTATTTTTCAATGTTGAGGTTGTTGTTGGATTTGTTGGTATTTTTCAATGTTGAGGTTGTTGTTGGATTTGTTGGTATTTTTCAATGTTGGGGTTGTTGTTGGATTTGTTGGTATTTTTCAATGTTGAGGTTGTTGTTGGATTTGTTGCTGTTTTTCAATGTTGAGGTTGTTGTTGGATTTGTTGTTATTATTCAATGTTGAGGTTGCTGTTGGATTTGTTGGTATTTTTCAATGTTGAGGTTGTTGTTGGATTTGTTGGTATTTTTCAATGTTGAGGTTGTTGTTGGATTTGTTGGTATTTTTCAATGTTGGGGTTGTTGTTGGATTTGTTGGTATTTTTCAATGTTGAGGTTGTTGTTGGATTTGTTGGTTTTTTCAATGTTGGGGTTGTTGTTGGATTTGTTGGTTTTTTTCAATGTTGAGGTTGTTGTTGGATTTGTTGGTATTTTTCAATGTTGAGGTTGTTGTTGGATTTGTTGGTGATTTTCAATGTTGTGGTTGTTGTTGGATTTGTGGGTATTTTTCAATGTTGAGGTTGTTGTTGGATTTGTTGGGTTTTTTTCAATGTTGGGTTTGTTGTTGGATTTGTTGGGTTTTTTTTTTCAATGTTGAGGTTGTTGTTGGATTTGTTGGTTTTTTTCAATGTTGAGGTTGTTGTTGGATTTGTTGCTGTTTTTCAATGTTGAGGTTGTTGTTGGATTTGTTGGTATTTTTTTATGTTGAGGTTGTTGTTGGATTTGTTGGTATTTTTCAATGTTGAGGTTGTTGTTGGATCTGTTGGTTTATTCAATACTGAGGTTGTTGTTGGATTTGTTGGTATTTTTCAATGTTGAGGTTGTTGTTGGATTTGTTGGTATTTTTCAATGTTGAGGTTGTTGTTGGATTTGTTGGTATTTTTCAATGTTGGGGTTGTTGTTGGATTTGTTGGTATTTTTCAATGTTGAGGTTGTTGTTGGATTTGTTGGTTTTTTTCAATACTGAGGTTGTTGTTGGATTTGTTGGTATTTTTCAATGTTGAGGTTGTTGTTGGATTTGTTGGTATTTTTCAATGTTGAGGTTGTTGTTGGATTTGTTGGTATTTTTCAATGTTGACGTTGTTGTTGGAATTGTTGGTATTTTTCAATGTTGATATTGTTGTTGGATTTGTTGGTATTTTTCAATACTGAGGTTGTTGTTGGAATTGTTGGTATTTTTCAATGTTGATATTGTTGTTGGATTTGTTGGTATTTTTCAATACTGAGGTTGTTGTTGGATTTGTTGGTATTTTTCAATGTTGTGGTTGTTGTTGGATTTGTTGGTATTTTTCAATGTTGAGGTTGTTGTTGGATTTGTTGGTATTTTTCAATCTTGAGGTTGTTGTTGGATTTGTTGGTATTTTTCCATGTTGAGGTTGTTGTTGGATTTGTTGGTATTTTTCAATGTTGAGGTTGTTGTTGGATTTGTTGGTATTTTTTTATGTTGAGATTGTTGTTGGATTTGTTGGTTTTTTTCAATGTTGGGGTTGTTGTTGGATTTGTTGGGCTTTTTTCAATGTTGAGGTTGTTGTTGGATTTGTTGGTTTTTTTCAATGTTGGGGTTGTTGTTGGATTTGTTGGTATTTTTCAATGTTGAGGTTGTTGTTGGATTTGTTGGTGTTGTTTTGCTGTGGTAGTTGTTGTTGGATTGTTGGTGTTGTTTTGCTGTGGTAGTTGTTGTTGGATTGTTGGTGTTGTTTTGCTGTGGTAGTTGTTGTTGGATTTGTTGGTGTTGTTTTGCTGTGGTAGTTGTTGTTGGATTTGTTGGTGTTGTTTTGCTGTGGTAGTTGTTGTTGGATTTGTTGGTGTTGTTTTGCTGTGGTAGTTGTTGTTGGATTTGTTGGTGTTGTTTTGCTGTGGTAGTTGTTGTTGGGTTTGTTGGTGTTGTTTTGCTGTGGTAGTTGTTGTTGGATTTGTTGGTGTTGTTTTGCTGTGGTAGTTGTTGTTGGATTTGTTGGTGTTGTTTTGCTGTGGTAGTTGTTGTTGGGTTTGTTGGTGTTGTTTTGCTGTGGTAGTTGTTGTTGGGTTTGTTGGTGTTGTTTTGCTGTGGTAGTTGTTGTTGGATTTGTTGGTGTTGTTTTGCTGTGGTAGTTGTTGTTGGATTTGTTGGTGTTGTTTTCTGTGGTAGTTGTTGTTGGATTTGTTGGTTTGTTTGCTGTGGTGTTGTTGTTGGATTTGTTGGTGTTGTTTGCTGTGGTAGTTGTTGTTGGGTTTGTTGGTGTTGTTTTGCTGTGGTAGTTGTTGTTGGATTTGTTGGTGTTGTTTTGCTGTGGTAGTTGTTGTTGGATTTGTTGGTGTTGTTTTGCTGTGGTAGTTGTTGTTGGGTTTGTTGGTGTTGTTTTGCTGTGGTAGTTGTTGTTGGATTTGTTGGTGTTGTTTTGCTGTGGTAGTTGTTGTTGGTTGTTGGTGTTGTTTTGCTGTGGTAGTTGTTGTTGGATTTGTTGGTGTTGTTTTGCTGTGGTAGTTGTTGTTGGATTTGTTGGTGTTGTTTTGCTGTGGTAGTTGTTGTTGGGTTTGTTGGTGTTGTTTTGCTGTGGTAGTTGTTGTTGGGTTTGTTGGTGTTGTTTTGCTGTGGTAGTTGTTGTTGGGTTTGTTGGTGTTGTTTTGCTGTGGTAGTTGTTGTTGGGTTTGTTGGTGTTGTTTTGCTGTGGTAGTTGTTGTTGGGTTTGTTGGTGTTGTTTTGCTGTGGTAGTTGTTGTTGGATTTGTTGGTGTTGTTTTGCTGTGGTAGTTGTTGTTGGGTTTGTTGGTGTTGTTTTGCTGTGGTAGTTGTTGTTGGGTTTGTTGGTGTTGTTTTGCTGTGGTAGTTGTTGTTGGGTTTGTTGGTGTTGTTTTGCTGTGGTAGTTGTTGTTGGGTTTGTTGGTGTTGTTTTGCTGTGGTAGTTGTTGTTGGATTTGTTGGTGTTGTTTTGCTGTGGTAGTTGTTGTTGGGTTTGTTGGTGTTGTTTTGCTGTGGTAGTTGTTGTTGGATTTGTTGGTTTTTTTCAATGTTGGGGTTGTTGTTGGATTTGTTGGTATTTTTCAATGTTGAGGTTGTTGTTGGATTTGTTGGTATTTTTCAATGTTGAGGTTGTTGTTGGATTTGTTGGTATTTTTCAATGTTGGGATTGTTGTTGGATTTGTTGGTATTTTTCAATGTTGAGGTTGTTGTTGGATTTGTTGATATTTTTCAATGTTGAGGTTGTTGTTGGATTTGTTGCTGTTTTTCAACGTTGAGGTTGTTGTTGGATTTGTTGATATTTTTCAATGTTGAGGTTGTTGTTGGATTTCATGGTATTTTTCAATGTTGAGGTTGTTGTTGGATTTGTTGGTATTTTTCAATCTTGAGGTTGTTGTTGGATTTGTTGGTTTTTTTCAATGTTGGGGTTGTTGTTTGATGTGTTGGTTTTTTTCAATGTTGAGGTTGTTGTTGGATTTGTTGGTATTTTTCAATGTTGAGGCTGTTGTTGGATTTGTTGGTATTTTTCAATGTTGAGTTTGTTGTTGGATTTGTTGGTATTTTTCAATGTTGGGGTTGTTGTTGGATCTGTTGGTATTTTTCAATGTTGAGGTTTTTGTTGGATTTGTTGGTATTTTTCAATGTTGAGGTTGTTGTTGGATTTGTTGGTGATTTTCAATGTTGGGGTTGTTGTTGGATTTGTTGGTATTTTTCAATGTTGGGGTTGTTGTTGGATTTGTGGGTATTTTTCAATGTTGAGGTTGTTGTTGGATTTGTTGCTGTTTTTCAATGTTGAGGTTGTTGTTGGATTTGTTGGTATTTTTCAATGTTGAGGTTGTTGTTGGATTTGTTGGTGTTTTTCAATGTTGAGGTTGTTGTTGGATTTGTTGGTATTTTTCAATGTTGAGGTTGTTGTTGGATTTGTTGGTATTTTTCAATGTTGAGGTTGTTGTTGGATTTGTTGGTATTTTTCAATGTTGAGGTTGTTGTTGGATTTGTTGATATTTTTCAATGTTGGGGTTGTTGTTGGATTTGTTGATATTTTTCAATGTTGGGGTTGTTGTTGGATTTGTTGATATTTTTCAATGTTGAGGTTGTTGTTGGATTTGTTGGTATTTTTCAATGTTGAGGTTGTTGTTGGATTTGTTGCTGTTTTTCAATGTTGAGGTTGTTATTGGATTTGTTGGTATTTTTCAATCTTGAGGTTGTTGTTAGATCTGTTGGTATTTTTCAATGTTGAGGTTGTTGTTGGATTTGTTGCTGTTTTTCAATGTTGGGGTTGTTGTTAGATCTGTTGGTATTTTTCAATCTTGAGGTTGTTGTTGGATTTGTTGGTTTTTTTCAATGTTGGGGTTGTTGTTGGATTTGTTGGTATTTTTCAATGTTGAGGTTGTTGTTGGATTTGTTGGTTTTTTTCAATGTTGAGGTTGTTGTTGGATTTGTTGGTATTTTTCAATGTTGAGGTTGTTGTTGGATTTGTTGGTATTTTTCAATGTTGGGGTTGTTGTTGGATTTGTTGGTATTTTTCAATGTTGAGGTTGTTGTTGGATTTGTTGGTATTTTTCAATGTTGAGGTTGTTGTTGGATTTGTTGGTTTTTTTCAATGTTGGGGTTGTTGTTGGATTTGTTGGTATTTTTCAATCTTGAGGTTGTTGTTGGATTTGTTGGTTTTTTTCAATGTTGGGGTTGTTGTTAGATCTGTTGGTATTTTTCAATGTTGAGGTTGTTGTTGGATTTGTTGGTGTTTTTCAATGTTGGGGTTGTTGTTGGATTTGTTGGTATTTTTCAATGTTGAGGTTGTTGTTGGATTTGTTGGTATTTTTCAATGTTGGGTTGTTGTTGGATTTGTTGGTATTTTTCAATGTTGAGGTTGTTGTTGGATTTGTTGCTGTTTTTCAATGTTGGGGTTGTTGTTAGATTGTTGGTACTTTTCAATGTTGAGGTTGTTGTTGGATTTGTTGGTATTTTTCAATATTGAGGTTGTTGTTGGATTTGTTGATATTTTTCAATGTTGGGGTTGTTGTTGGATTGTTTGCTGGTTTTTCATGTTGGGGTTGTTGTTGGATTTGTTGCTGTTTTTCAATGTTGAGGTTGTTGTTGGATTTGTTGGTATTTTTCAATGTTGAGGTTGTTGTTGGATTTGTTGGTGTTTTTCAATGTTGAGGTTGTTGTTGGATTTGTTGCTGTTTTTCAATGTTGGGGTTGTTGTTGGATTTGTTGCTGTTTTTCAATGTTGGGGTTGTTGTTGAATTTGTTTTTGTTTTTGAAGTTTGAGATGATTGTTTGAGATGGTTTTCCAAACCACATTGTCTCGTAATGTCCCAAGATGTGTAGGTTAGGTGGATTGGCCATGACATATTGCCCCGTAGTGTGTCAAGGTTGTACAAAAGGTCGATTGTTCATGCTAAATGTGTGTCAAGGTTGTACGAAAGGTGGATTGTCCCAAGATGTTTATGAGAAATGGATTAGCCATGCCAAATTCTCCTTAGCGTCCCAAGATGTGAATGAGAGATGGAATGGCCTACCCCGTAGTGTCCCAAGATGTGTACGTGTGGTTAATTGGCCAGGCTAAATTAACTTTAATGTCCCAAGATGTGGAAAAGAGGAGAATTGGACATGTTCAAATCCCTTTAGTGTCCCAACATGAATAGGTTTGGTGAATTGGCCACGCTAAATTGCACCTTAGTGTCCCAAGATGTAGGTTAGATGGATTGGCTACTCTAAATTGGCCTTTAGTGTCCAAAGATGTGTTACTTTGGTTATTTGGCCAGGCTAAATTGCCACTTAATGTCCCAAGATGTGTGAGATGTGGATTGGCCATGCTAAATTAACTTTAGCATCCAAAGATGTGGATGAGAGGAGAATTGGACATGTTCAAATCCCCTCAGTGTCCCAACATAAATAGGTTTGGTCGATTGGCCATGCTAAATGCATTTAGTGTGCAAAAATGTGTAGGTTTGGTTAATTGGCCATGCTAAAGTGCACCTTAGTGTCCCAACATGTGTAAGTTAGATGGATTGGCCACACTAAATTGGCACTTAGTGTCCACAGATGTGTAAGTTGGATTGATTAGCCAGGCTATATTGCCCCTTCGTGACACAAAAGTGTACGTTAGATGAATTGGCCTTGCTAAATTCATCTTAGTGTTCCAAGATGTGTACAAGAGGTAGGATGAACAGGCTAAATTCCCATGCGTGTCCCAAAATGTACACGAGGTGATCTGACCATGCTAGAATGTGCCTCAGTGTCCCAAGATGTGTACGAGTGCTGGATTGGCCATGCTAAATTCCCCTTAGTGTCCCAAGATATGTGCGGGTCAGGGGTCAGGGATAATGAGGTGTCAGGAATGGTGAGGGGTCAGGGGTCAACGATAGTGATGGGCACAGATGGTCAGGGGGTGAGGGATTCGGGATAGTGAGGGGTAAAGGGTCAAGGATGGTGTGGAGTGAGGGGTCATGGTTAGTAAAGGATGGATGATGAGTATCAGGGAAGGTGAGAGGTCAGGGGTCAGAAGTGGTGATATTCAGCAGTCAGGGATGGTGAGAAGTAAGGGGTCATGGTTAGTGAAGGGTGGATGATGAGCATCAGGAATGGTGAGAGGTCGTGGAAGGTGAGAGGTCAGGGGTCAGGGTTGGTGAGGGGTCAGGGATGGTGAGAAGTCAGGGGTCAGGGATGGTGAGGGGTCAGGGATGGTGAGAAGTCAGGGGTCAGGGATGGTGAGAAGTCAGGGGTCAGGGATGGTGAGCAGTCAGGGATGGTGAGGGATGAGAGGTGCAGGATGGTGAGGATTGAGCTGTCAAGGATGGTGAGCAGTCAGTGTTGGGGAGAGGTCGGGGATGCTGAAGGGTTAGGGGTTGGGGATGTTGAGGGTTCAGCAAGGATGAGTGAGGGGATAACGATAGTGAGGGGTGAGGAATGGTGAGGGTTGGTGAGGGGTGACAGGTCAGGTATGGTGAGGGGTCAGAGATGGTGGGTCAGAAATAGTAGGGGTGAGAGGTCAAAGATGGTGAGGGTAGAGGGGTCAGGAATAATGTGGGGTGAGGGGTCAGGGATAAAAGATGGTGAGTGGTGAGGAGTTGGGGAAGGTGAGTGGTGAGGGGTCAGGGATAGTGAGGGGTGAGGAGACAGCAATAATGAGGGGTCAGGGATGGTGAGAGTGAGGGGACGGGGTGGTGAGGGGTCAGGGATAGTGAGGATGATGAATCAGGACTGGTGAGGGATGGTAAGGGGTGAGGGGTCAGAGATGCTGAGGGCTAACAGGTCAGGGATGTTGACGAGTCAAGGTTTGTGAGGGATGAGGGGTCAGGGGTGGTGATGGTGAGGGGTCAGGGATGGTGATGGTAAGGGGTCAGGGTTGGTGAGGGGTTAGTTATGATGAGGGGTGAGAGGTCAGGGATGGTGAGGGTAAGGGGTCAGGAATATTGAGGGGTGAGGGGTTAGGGATAGTGAGAGTTGAGGTGTCAGGGTTGGTGAGGGATGAGGGGTCAGTCATGGATCAGGGATGGGGGGGGTCAGAGATGGCGAGGGGTGAGAGGCCAGAAATGCTGAGGGATTAGGGATGGTGAGGGATGAGGGGTTAAGGATGATAAGGGGTAATGGGGCAAGGAAGCTGTGGGGTGAGGACCCAGGGATGGTGAGGGGTCAGGGATCAGAGATGGTGAGGGGTTGGGATTGGTCAGGGGTCAGGGATGGTGAGAGGTCAGGGATGATGAGGGGTGAGGGGACAAGGATGGTAAGGGATGAGGGCTGGTGAGGGGTGAGGGGTCAGGGATGATGAGGGGTGAGGGGACAAGGATGGTAAGGGGTAAGGGATGAGGGCTGGTGAGGGGTGAGGGATATTGAGGGCTGAGGGATCAGGGATGATGAGGGGTGAGGGGTCAGGTTTGGTGAGGAGTGAGAGGACAGAGATGGTGAGGTGTGAAGGATCAGGGATGTTGAGGGGGCAGGGGTCAGGGACAGGGGGAGGTGAGTGATCAGGGCTGGTGAGGGATAAAGAGTCAGAGATGATGAAGGGACAGGTTTCAGGTTTTGTGAGGGGTGGTGGGTCAGGGATGGTGAGGGGTGAAGGATCAAGAAGGGTGAGGGGTCAGGGATGTGAGAAGTCAGGGTTGGTGAGGGGTGAGAGATGGTAAGGGGTCAGGGATGGGTGGGTAATGTGAGAGGTCAGGAGTCGGATGGTGAGGAGTGAGGGGACATGTTGGAGAGAAGTGAGGGTCAGGGATGGTGAGGGGTGAGAGGTCAGGATAGTGAGGTATCAGGGATAGTAAAGGCTGAGGGGTGAGGGGTCAGGATAGTGAGGTATCAGGGATAGTGAGGGGTGAGGGGTGAGGGGTCAGGGATAGTGAGGTATCAGGGATAGTGAGGGGTGAGGGGTGAGGGGTCAGGATAGTGAGTTATCAGGGATAGTGAGGGGTGAGGGGTCACAGTTGGTGAGAGACAGTAAGGGGTGATTGGTCAGAGATGGTGAAGGGTGAGAGGTCAGGAATGGTGAGGGGTCAGGAGTCAGGGATGATGAGGGATTCGGGATGGTGAGGGATGAGAAGTCAGAATGGTGAGGTATAAGGGGGTAGGGAAGGTTTGGGGTGAGGATGGTGAGGGGTCAGGGATCAGAGATGGTGAGGGGTCAGGGATGGTCAGGGGTCAGTGGTCAGGGTTGATGAGGAGTGAGGGATCAGAGATGGTGAGGAGTGAGGGACAGTGAGGAGTGAGGGGACAGGATTGATGAGGAGTGAGGGGTCAGGGTTGATGAGGAGTGAGGGGTCAGGGGTGTTAAGGGGTCAGGATAGTTGAGGGCTGAGAGGTCATTATCGGTGAGGGATGGTGAGGGGTGAGCAGTCAGTGAGGGTTCGTGAGGGGCGAGGGATCAGGAATGGTGAGGGGTGAGGGGTGAAGGTTGGTGAGGAGGAGGGATGGTAAGAGGTCAGGAGTCAGGGATGGTGAGGGGTCAGAGATGGTGAGGGGCCAGGGATGGTGAGGTGTGAGGGATGGTGAGGGGTGAGGGGTCGGGGTCGGTGAGGGATGACGGTTCTGGGATGGTGAAGGGTCAGGGATGGTGAGGAGTGAGGGGTCGGGGTCGGTGAGGGATGACGGTTCTGGGATGGTGAAGGGTCAGGGATGGTGAGGAGTGAGGGGTCGGGGTCGGTGAGGGATGACGGTTCTGGGATGGTGAAGGGTCAGGGATGGTGAGGTGAGGGGTCGGGGTCGTGGGGATGACGTTCTGGATGGTGAAGGGTCAGGATGGTGAGTGAGGGGTCGGGGTCGGTGAGGGATGACGGTTCTGGGATGGTGAAGGGTCAGGGATGGTGAGGAGTGAGGGGTCGGGGTCGGTGAGGGATGACGGTTCTGGGATGGTGAAGGGTCAGGGATGGTGAGGAGTGAGGGGTCGGGGTCGGTGAGGGATGACGGTTCTGGGATGGTGAAGGGTCAGGGATGGTGAGCTGTGAGGGTTCGTGAAGGGTGAGGGGTCGGTGAGGGGCTGGGGATGGCGTGGGGCCAGGAATGGCGTGGGGCTGGGGATGGTGAGGGGTCAGGGATGGTGAGGGTTGTGGGGTCAGGGATGGTGAGGGGTCAGGGATGGTGAGGGGTGTGGGGTCAGGGATGGTGAGGGGTCAGGAATGGTGTGGGGTCAGGGATGGTGAGGGTTGTGGGGTCAGGGATGGTGAGGGGTGTGAGGTCAGGGATGGTGTGGGGTCAGGGATGGCGTGGGGTCAGGGATGGTGAGGGGTGTGGGGTCAGGGATGGTGAGGGGTCAGGGATGGTGAGGGGTGTGGGATCATGGATGGTGAGAGTTGAGGGGTCAGGGTTGGTGAAGCATGAGGGGTGAGGGATGCTGAGGGGTGAGGGTTTGGAGTTGGTAACGGGTGAGGGTTTGGGCTTGGTGGGAGTAAGTGCTCAGCATTGGTGAAGGGCCAGGGGACAGGGTGGGTCAGGGGTCAGGGATAGTGAGGGTGATGGGTCAGGTTTGGTGAGGGATGAGGGGTCAGCATTGATGAGGGGCCAGGGATGGTGAGGGATGAGTGTTTAGGTTTAATGAGGCTGAGGGGCCAAGGTTGGTGAGGGGTAAAGAGTCATGGATGATGAAGGGTCAGAGGTCAGGGGATGGAGAAGGGTGAGGGTTCAGGGTTGGTGAGGAATGGTGACAAGTCAGAGGTCAGTGATGGTGAGGGGTTCAGAGGTAGTGAGAGATGAGAGGGCAGGTTGGTTAGGGGTGAAGGGACAGGAATGGTGAGGGGTCAGGATCGGTAAGGGGTCAGGGTTGTTGAGGTTCAGGGTTGTTGAGGGGTGAGGGATCAGGATCGGTAAGGGGTCAGAGTTGTTGAGGGGTGAGGGATCAGGATCGGTAAGGGGTCAGGGTTGTTGAGCGGTGAGGGATCAGGATCGGTAAGGGGTCAGGGTTGTTGAGGGGTGAGGGATCAGGATCGGTAAGGGGTCAGAGTTGTTGAGGGGTGAGGGATCAGGATCGGTAAGGGGTCAGGGTTGTTGAGCGGTGAGGGATCAGGATCGGTAAGGGGTCAGGGTTGTTGAGGGATGAGGGATCAGGATCGGTAAGGGGTCAGAGTTGTTGAGGGGTGAGGGATCAGGATCGGTAAGGGGTCAGAGTGGTTGAGCGGTGAGGGATCAGGATCGGTAAGGGGTCAGAGTTGTTGAGGGATGAGGGATCAGGATCGGTAAGGGGTCAGGGTTGTTGAGGGATGAGGGATCAGGATCGGTAAGGGGTCAGGGTTGTTGATGGATGATGAGGAGTGAAGGATCAGAGGTGGTGAGGGATCAGCGTTAGCGAGGAACCAATGATGGTGAAGGGTCAGGGATGGTCAGAGGTCAGGGACAGTGAGGGGTCAGGCATGGTGAATTGTGAGGGGTCAGGCATGGTGAGGGGTGAGGGGTCAGGCATGGTGAGGGGTGAAGAGTCAGGGTTGGTGAGGGCAGGGGGTCAGGGGTCAGGGTTGTTGAGGGGTCAGGGACATTGAGGGGATGAGCAATCAGAGACAGTGAGGGGTGAGGTTTCAGAAATGGTGAAGGATGAGGGGTCAGGGTTGGTACAGGGTGAACAGTCGGGGATTGTGAGGGTGAAGGGTCAGGGATGGTGAAGGGGTCAGCGTTGGTGAGGGTTGAGGGGTCAGGGTTGTTGAGGGGTGAGGGATCAGGATCGGTAAGGGGTCAGGGTTGTTGATGGATGGTGAGGAGTGGAGGATCAGAAATGGTGAGGGATCAGCGTTAGCGAGCGGTCAATGATGGTGAAGGGTCAGGGATGGTCAGAGGTCAGAAACAGTGAGGGGTCAGGGATGGGGAGGGTCAGGGGTCAGGGTTGTTGAGGGGTCAGGGATATTGAGGGGTGAACGATCAGAGACAGTGAGGGGTCAGGCATGGTGAGAGGTGAGGGGTCAGGGATGGGGAGGATCAGGGGTCAGGGACATTGAGGGGTGAGCGATCAGAGACAGTAAGAGATGAGGTTTCGGAAATGGTGAAGGATGAGGGGTCAGGGTTGGTGTGGGGTGAACAGTCAGGGATTGTGACGGGTAAAGGGTCAGGGATGGTGAGGGGTCAGCTTTGGTGAAGGATGGTGAGGAGTGAGGGATCAGAGTTGGTGAGGGGTCAATGATGGTGAAGGGTCAGGTGTAAAGGATGGTCAGAGGTCAGGGACTGTGAGGGGTCAGGAATGGTGAATTGTGAGGGGTCAAGATTCAGGAATGGTGAGGGGTGAGGGGTCAGGGATGGGGTGGGGTCAGGGGTCAGGGATATTGAAGGGTGAGGGGTCAGGGATGGTGAGGGGTCAGAGGTCAGGAATGGTGACGAGTCAGATTTGGTGAGGGGTGAGGGGTCAGGGTTGGTGCAGGGTGAATATTCAGGGATTGTGAGAGGTGGCTGGTGAGTGATGAGGGGTCAGGGTTGGTGAGGGGTCAGAGATGATGAGGGATATCGAGTCAGGGATGGTAGGGGTTAGGGATGTTGAGGGGTCAGGGTTGGTGAGAGGTGAGGAGTCTGGCTTGGTGCAGGGTGAAGGGTCAGGGATCATGATGGGTCAAGACTCAGGGATGGTGAGGGGGTGAGGTGTCAGCAATGGTGAGACTTGCACTGTCAGGGATGGGAAAGGTCAGGGGTCAGGATTTGTGAGGGCTGAGGGGTCAGAGATGCAGTCTGGTGAGAGGTCAGGGGTGAAGAAGAATCGGGGTCAGGGATGGTGAGTGGTCAGGAATGGTGAGATATGAGGGTCAGAGTTGGTCAGTGTTCAGTGATGGTGAGGGTTGAAGGATCAGGAATGGTTCGCAGTGAGGGGTTAGTAATGGTGAGGGATCAGGGATGATGGGGTCAGAGATGGTGATGGGTCAGGGGTCAGGGATAGTGAATGGTCTGGGATGGTGAGGGACAAGGAGTCATGGATGGTGAGGGGTCAGAGGTCAGGGATGGTTAGGGCTGAGGGATAGTGAGGGGTCAGAGATGCTGAGGGGTCAGGGATGATGAGGAGAGAGAGGTCAGGGTTGGTGAGGAGTGAGAGATGGTGAGAGGTCAGGTTGGTGAGGGGTCAAGTTTGGTGAGGGGTCAGGTTTGGTGAGGGGTGAGGGGTCAGGTTTGGTGAGGGGTGGGGAATCAGGGTTGTTGATGAATTGTGAGGAGTCAGGGATCAGAGATGGTGAGGGATGAGAGGTCAGGGATGGTAAGGGTTGAGGAGTCAGGGATGGTGAAGGATCAGAGATTGTGACGGATGTGTGGCCAAGGTTGGTGAGGAGTGAGGGATCAGGGATAGTGAGGGTTGAGGAGTCTGGGTTGGTGAGAAGTGAGGGATGGTGAGAGATGAGGGGTCAGCGATGGTGGGGGATGAGGGGTCAGCGATGGTGTGGGATGAGGGGTCAGGGATGGTGAGGGGTCAGTGTTGGTGCGTTGTCAGCGTTGGTGAGGGATCAGGGACAGTGAGGGGTCAGGCATGGTGAGCTGGGAGAGATCAGGGTTTGTGAGGGGTGAGGAGTCAGAGATGGCGAGGGATGGTGAGAGGTGAAGTGTCAGGGATGGTGAGAGGTGAAGTGTCAGGGATGGTGAGAGGTGAGGGGTCAGGGTTGGTGAGAGGTGAGGGGTCAGGGATGGTGAGGATAAGGGATCAGGGTTGGTGAGGAGTCAGGGTTTGTGAGGGGTCACAGATGGTGAGTGATGAGGGGTCTGAATGGTGAGGGGTCACAAATGATGAGGTGTGAGGGGTGAGGGATCAGGGTTGGTGAGGCGTAAGGGGTTGTACCATGTCAACGGTCAGGGATTGCGAGGGGTCAGGGATATGAGGGGTGAGTGGTCAGGGATACTGAGGTGTGAGGGATGATGAGTGATGTGGGGCAGGGTTGGTGGGTGTTCAGGGGTCAGGAATACTAAAGGGTCAGGGGTCAGGGATGGTGAGGGGTCAGGGATGATGAGAGGTCAGGAATGGTGAGGGGTCAGGCGTCAGGGATGGTGAGGGGTGAGTGGTCAGGGTTGGTAAAGTGTGAGGCATGGTGAGGGGTCAGGAAAGGTGAGATATGGTGAGGGGTATGGAATGTGAGGGCTCAGGGTTGGTGAAGAGTGAGGCATGAGGGATGGTGAGGGATAGTAATGGGTCAGGAGAGGTGAGGAGGGAAGGGTCAGGGTTGTTCAGTAGTCAGGAATGGTGAGGAGTGAGAGGTCAGCGTTGGTGAGGGGTGAGGGGTCAGTAATGGTGAGGGGTGAAGGATCTGGGTTGGTGAGGGATGAGGGGTCAGGCTTGGTGATGGATATCGGTTCAGGAATGGTGAGGGTTCAGGTTGTGAGGGATGGTGAAGGCTGAGGGATGATGAAGGGTCAGGGATGGTGAGGGGGGGTCAGGGGTGAGTGATGGTGAGGGGTCAGGGTGTGGAGATGCCGATGTTGAACTGGGATAAACACAGTAAGAGTCTGACACCAGGTTTAAATCCAACCGATTGATTTGATAATAAACTCACAAGCTTTCGGGGTTTGTCCCTTGGTCAGGTGAATGGAGAGTTTGGCTCTCAGACAGAGCAGAGAACAGCACAGACAGTTTCCAGATTACTGATTCGAATGGGAGGCTTTACAACGAACCTGCTATTCAATTCTTAAAGATACAGACAGTGTGAGTGGAGAGAGGGTTAAGCCCCAGGTTAAAGAGATGTGGATTGTCTCCAGACAGCCCAGTAAGTGAGGGTTTATAAAATAGCCATAAATGTGAAGTAGAGATTTCACATCCCCACCAATAAGGGACTCCATTCACAAGGTAAACATTGTTGTCAGACTGCAATGAACAGGACAAGTCCATGATGAAAGGGTTTTTACTCCGAGCTAGTGTCGTTCTCTCTGCCTGGAACTGCTGAACCATGTTTATCAGATCAGCTTTCTGAACAGCGTACAGCTTCTTTTCATCATGTTTCTTGTGAGTCAGAGATGGTGAGGGGGTCAGGCAAGGTCATGGGGGTTACAGATAGTGTGACATGAACCCAAGATCCCTGTTGAGACCGTCCTCATGTGTGTGGAACTTGGCTATCAGTCTCTGCTCAGTGACTCTGCGCTGTCGTGATGGGTCAGAAATGATCATGAGGGGTCAGGGTTGGTGAGGGGTCAGGGGTCAGGGTTGGTGAGAGGTGAGGGGTCAGGGTTGGTGAGGGGAGAGGGGTTAGGGAAGGTGAGGGTGAGGAATGGTGAGGGATGGTCAGGACTGAGGGGTGATGGGTCAGGGGTCAGGGTAGGTGAGGAGTGAAGGGTCAGGGATATTCAGTGGTCAGGAATGATGGGTGGTGAGGTGTCAGGGATGGTGAGGGGTGAGATCAGGGATGCTAAGGGTTGAGGGATTTGGATTGTTGAGGGGTGTGGGTCATGTTTGCTGAGGGGTGAGGGGTCAGGGATGGTGAGAGGTGAGGTGTATTGGTTGGTGAGCAGTGAGAGGTCAGGGTGGGTGAGGGGTCAGGGTTTGTGAGGGGTGAGAGGTCAGGGATAGTGAGGGATGAAGAGTCAGGGCTGGTGAAGAGTGAGGCATGGTAAGGGGTCAGGATTGGTGAGGGGTGAGGGTTCAGGATTGGTGAGGGGTGAGGGGTCAGGGATGGTGAGGGGTGAGGGGTCAGGGATGGTGAAGGGTGAAGAATGAGGGGTCAGGGATGGAGAAGGGTGAGGGGTCAGGGATGGAGAAGGATGATGAGGGTCAGGATTGTTGAGGGGTGAGACGTCAAAGATGGTAAAGGGTGACGGATGAGGGTCAGCGATGGTGAGGGGTGACGGGGGAGTCAGGAATGATGAGGGGTCAGGAGCCAGAGTTGGTGAAGGGTCAGGGGACAGCAATGGTGAGGGTTTAGGGTGAGGGGTCAGGTTTGTTGATGGGTGAGGGGTCAGGGATGGTGATGGGTCAGGATTGGTGAGGGGTCAGGTTTGTTGATGGGTGAGGGGTCAGGGATGGTGATGGGTCAGGATTGGTGAGGGGTCAGGTTTGTTGATGGGTGAGGGGTCAGGGATGGTGATGGATGATGAGGGATGGCGAGGGGTGAGGGATGGCAAGGGGTGAGGGATGGCAAGGGTTCAGAGTTGATAGGGCTGAGGTGTCAGATTTGGTGAGGAGTGAAGGATAGTGAGTGGTAAGGGGTGAGGGATCATGATGGGTGAGGGGTAAGGGATAGTGAGGAGTGGTGAGAGGTGAGGTGCGAGGGATGGTGAGGAGTGGTGAGAGGTGAGGTGTGAGGGATGGTGAGGAGTGAGGGATGGCGAGGGGTGAGGGATGGCGAGGGTTCAGAGTTGATAGGGTTGAGGTGTCAGGTTTGGTGAGGAGTGAAGGATTGTGAGTGGTGAGGGGTGAGAGATCATGACAGGTGAGGGGTAAGGGATAGTGAGGAGTGGTGAGGTGTGAGGGATAGTGAGGAGTGGTGAGAGGTGAGGTGTGAGGGATGGTGAGGGATGAGAGTTCAGGGATGGTGAGGGGTCAGGGTTGGTGAGGGATGAGAGTTCAGGGATGGTGAGGGGTCAGGGTTGGTGAGAGGTGAGGAGTCAGGGAAGGTGGGGGGTCAAGGATGGTGAGGGAGAAGGGATAGTGAGGTGTGAGAGGTCAGGCTTGGTGAGGGATAAGGGATCAGCTTTGGTGAGCAGTGAGGGGTTAAAGATAGTGAAGGGTCAGGCGTCAGGGTTTGTGAGGGGTGAGGGGTCAGGAGTCAGGGTTTGTGAGGAGTGAGGGGTCAGGAGTCAGTGTTTGTGAGGAGTGAGGGGTCAGGAGTCAGGGTTTGTGAGGGGTGAGGGGTCAGGAGTCAGGGTTTGTGAGGGATGCGAGGTCAGGGTTTGTGAGGGATGAGGGGTCAGGAGTCAGGATTTGTGAGGGGTGCGGGGTCAGGGATGATGAAGGATGAGTGGTCAGATTTGGTGAGCAGTAATGGGTCAAGGATGATGAGAGATGTTGAGGTGTGAGGGGCGAGGGATGGTGAGGGGTAGTGAGGGATGGTGAGGGGTGATGGGCGTGAGGGGTCAGGGATGGTGAAGGGTGGACAGTCAGAGTTGTTGAGGGTTGGTGAGGGGTGAAAGATCAGGGATGGTGAGTGATGAGGGGTTAGTGATGGTGAGGGATGAGGGGTCAGAGATGGTGAGGGGTGAGGGATGAGGAGTCAGGGATGGTGAGTGATGAGGGTTGAGGGGACAGAGATGGTGAGGGTTGAGGGGTCAGAGATGGTGAGGATTGAGGGATGAGGAGTGTTGAGGGGTGAAAGGTTAGGATTGGAGAGGGATGGTGAGGGGTGAGGAGGTAGGCATGCTGAGGGGTCTGGTATCAGGGATGGTGAGAGATGAGGGTGAGGGGTCAGAGATGGTG
>JAGIQG010000045.1:162500-180000 GCA_024679065.1 Sphyrna mokarran
TGACCCTGAGTACGGGTCACAACCCTGAACCCTGACCCGAGGTACAGGCTCAAACCTGAACCCTGACCCCAGGTACAGGTCCCAAATTTGGCCGATTGGATCAGTAACTGGCTGTCTCATAGAAGGCAGAGGGTGGAGATGGAGGGAAAATGTACAGACTGGAGGCCAGTTCCCAGCGGTGCACCACCGGGGTCAGTGCTGGCTTCTCTGCTGTTTGTGATTTTTATCAATGACTTGGAAGAGGGGGCTGAAGGATGGGTTAGTAAATTTACTGATGACACCAAGATTGGTGGAGTAGTGGATGAGGTGGAGGGCTCTTGCAGGCTGCAAAGAGACATTGATAGGATGCAGAGCTGGGCAGGAAAGTGGCAGATGGAGTTTAACCCTGATAAGTGTGAGGGGATTCATTTTGGGAGGACAAACCTGAATGTGGATTACAGGGTCAACGACAGGGTTCTGAGGAATGTGGAGGAACAGAGAGATCTTGGAGTTCATATCCACAGATCTCTGAAGGTTGTCACTCAAGTGGATAGAGTGTGAAGAAGCTTATAGTGTGTTAGTGTTTATTAACAGGGGGTTTGAGTTGAAGAACCGTGGGATTATGCTGTAACTGTACCAGACCTTAATGAGACCACATTTAGAATATTGTGTTCAGTTCTGGTCACCTCACTATAAGAAGGATGTGGAAGCATTGGAGAGAGTGCAGAGGAGATTGACCAGGATGCTGCCTGGTTTGGAGGGTAGGTCTTATGAGGAAAGGTTGAGGGAGCTGAGGCTTTTCTCTTTAGAGCGGAGGAGGATGAGAGGCAACTTAATAGAGGTTTATGATGAGAGTGATTGATAGAGTGGACATGCAGAGACTTTTTCCTCGGGTGGATGTAGCTGTTACGAGGGGGCATAACTAGAAGGTTCATGGTGGGAGACAGAGAAGGGATGTCTGAGGTAGATTCTTTACTCAGAGAGTGGTTGGGGTGTAGAATACACTGCCTGCTGTGATAGTGGAGTCGGACACTTTAGGAACTTTCAAGCAGTTATTGGAGAGGCACATGGAGCACTCCAGAATGATAGGGAGTGGGATAGCTTGATCTTGGGTTCAGACAAAGCTCGGCACAACATTGAGGGCCGAAGGGCCTGTACTGTGCTATTCGATGTTCTAAATATGCCCCAAGACATATTGGCTAGGGGAATTTGGGAAGCTAAATCGCCCCTTCATGTCCCAAAGTGTGTACGAGAGATGGATTGGCCATGCCAAATTCCCCATAGTGTGCTAAGATGTGTAGTTTGGGTGAATTGGCCTTGATAAATTCATCTTAATGTGCCAAGATGTGTAGGAGAGGTGCATAGGCCGGGCTAAATTCTCCTTAGTGTCCGAAGATGTCTATGAATGGTGGATTGGCCAGGCTAAATTGCTCTTTAGTGTCCCAAGATGTGTGCGATAGGTGGATTGCCCAAGCCAAATTGCCCTTTAGCTTCATAAAGAGGTGGATTGGCCATGTTACAATTTCCCTTAATGTGCCAAGATATGTATAAGATATATTGGTGACACTAAATTTCCCCTTATTGTTCACAGATGTGTAAGTTTGATGGATTGCCCCTTCGTGTCCCAAGACATGGAGTTTAGGGGTATTGGATGTGCTCAATCACCTCTTCGTGTCCCAAGATGAGTATGAGAGCTGGATTTGCCAGGTTAAATTGCCCCTTCATTTCCCAAGATGTGCACATGCGGTGATTGGCCAGGCTAAATTTCCTTTAGCATCCCAAGATGTGGATGAGAGGAGAATTAGACATGTTAAGACCTCCTTAGTGCCCCATTATGTGTACGTTAGGTGGACTGGCCATACTGAATTGCCTCTTAGTATCCCAAGATGTGTAAGTTATGGCGATTGGCCATGAAAATTGACCCTTCATGACCCAAGATGTGTACGAAATGTGGTTTGGCCATGAAAAATCCCCCTTAGTATCCCAAAATGTATACGAGAGGTGGATTGGCAACATTAAATTGCCTCTTAGAGTCACAAGATGTGTCGGTTAGATGGATTGGCCATGCTAAATTGGGACACTAAAAGGCAATTTAGCCTGGCCAATACATCTAACTTGAACATTTCAGGAAGTGAAGGTGCAATTTAGGATCACCAATCCACCTAAAGTACACTTCTTGGGACAGAGGGGTAATTTAGCATGGCCAATCCACCACTTGTACGCACCTTGGGACACTACAGGTGCAATTTAGAATGGCCAATCCACATTTTGTACACATCTTGGGTCATGAAGGGTCAATTTTCATGGCCAATCGCCATAACTGACACATCTTGGGATACTAAGAGGCAATATGTGTAGGTTAGGTGGATTGGCTAAATTCATCTTAGTGTACCAAGATGTGTATGAGAGGTGTGGAGGCCAGACGAAATTGTCCTTAGTCTCACAAGATGTGTACGGGAGGTGGATTGGCTGTGCTAAATTGCCCCTCAGTGTCCCAGGATATGTTCAAGATTGCCCCTGACTGACCCAAGGAGTGTTGGTTAGATGGATTGGCCATGCTAAAGAACATAAGATCATAAGAAATAGGAGCAGGAGTTGGCCATCCAGCCCCTCGAGCCTGCCCCACCATTCAATAAGATCATGGCTGATCTGAAGTGGATCAGTTCCACTTACCCGCTTGCTCCCTATAATCCTTAATTCGCTTAATTGCTTAAACTGCACCTTAATATTCCAAGTTATGTAATTAGGCAGATTGGCCAGGCTAAATTCCCCCTGCTGTCCCAAGGTGTGTAGGTTAGGGTGGATTGGCCAGGCTAAATTGTCTCTTAGGTCTAAAAATGTGTAGGTTTGGTTAATTGGCCATGCTAAATTCATCTTAGTGTCCAAGATATGTACGAGAAGTGGTTTGGTCATGCTAAATTGTCCCGTGATGTCACAAGATGTGTACGAGTGGTGGATTGGTCATGTTAAATTTCCTTTAGTGTCCTAAGATGTGGATGGGAGGAGAATTAGACATGTTAAAATCCCCTTAGTGTCCCAAGATGTGTCGGTTAGGTGAATTGGCCGTGCTAAATGCACTTAGGATCCAAAGATGTGTAGTTTCAATTCACTCTCTCATTTTTGATTCAGTGTCACAGGCCTGGCTGGGTTCACTGTGCCCACTGAGATTCAGGATGTGTCTGCGAGTGTATATATGAGTGTCTCTATGAATGAGAGAGTATGTGAGTGTGTGGATGACCGTGTGTGTGTGTATGTGCGAGAGAGTGTGCATGTATGTTTGTGAGTAATTGTGAGAGCCTCCTGTAATTTGTCAATTAGGGGTGCCCCCCCTGTCAATTAGGAGTGTCCCCCCCCGTGTCAATTAGGAGTGTCCCCCCCCGTCAATTAGGAGTGCCCCCCCCTGTCACCCCCCCCCCAATTAGAGTGTCCCCCCCCCAATTAGGAGTGTCCCCCCCCGTCAATTAGGAGTGTCCCCCCCCCTGTCAATTAGGAGTGTCCCCCCCTGTCAATTAGGAGTGTCCCCCGTCAATTAGGAAATTAGGAGTGTCCCCCCCCCCGTCAATTAGGAGTGTCCCCCCCCCCTGTCAATTAGGAGTGTCCCCCCCCTGTCAATTAGGAGTGTCCCCCCCCCTCAATTAGGAGTGTCCCCCCCCCCCCGTCAATTAGGAGTGTCCCCCCCCTGTCAATTAGGAGTGTCCCCCCCCAATTAGGAGTGTCCCCCCCCCCCGTCAATTAGGAGTGTCCCCCCATCAATTAGGAGTGTCCCCCCCTGTCAATTAGGAGTGTCCCCCCCCGTCAATTAGCCCCCCCTCAATTAGGAGTGTCCCCCCCCCCGTCAATTAGGAGTGTCCCCCCCCTTAGGAGTGTCCCCCCCTGTCAATTAGGAGTGTCCCCCCCCTTCAATTAGGAGTGTCCCCCCCCGTCAATTAGGAGTGTCCCCCCCCCTGTCAATTAGGAGTGTCCCCCCCTGTCAATTAGGAGTGTCCCCCCCTGTCAATTAGGAGTGTCCCCCCCCTGTCAATTAGGAGTGTCCCCCCCCTGTCAATTAGGAGTGTCCCCCCCCTGTCAGTTCGGAGTGTGTCCCCCCCATGTCAATTAGGAGTGTGTCCCCTGTCAATTAGGAGTGTCCCCCCTGTCAATTATGGGTGCCCACCATCAATTAGGAGTGTCCCCCTTGTCAATGATGAGTGTCTCCCCCCCCCCCCCCCCCCCCCCCCCCCCGTCAATGATGAGTGTCTCCTCCCCTGTCAATTAGGAGTGTCCCCCCCCCTGTCAGTTAGGAGTGTCTGCCCCCCTTGTCAATGAGGAGTGTCTGCCCCTTAAGGGCAATGTCTTAAGTGCAATTGTACATGCCTAAATTGCCTACACATCTTGGGACAAGAAGTTGAATTTAGCATGGCCAACTGAACACTCATACACATCTTGGGACGCTAAGATGCAATTTTGCATAGCCAATCCACCTAACCTACACATTTGGGATAGTCAGGGGCAATTTAGCATGGCCTGTCCACCTTACATATATGTTTTGGGACACAAATGGGACCTTACCATGGTCCATTAAGCAAATCTACACATCTTTGCGCACTAAGTGCATTTGACATGGCCAATCCATCTGACACAACTTCGGGGATTTTAACATGTCCAATTCTCCTCTCATCCACTTCTTGGGGCACTAAAGGAAATTTAGCCGGTTCAATCCATATCTTGCACACATCTTCAGACACAAAGGGGCAATTTAGCACTGCCAATCCCCAAATCAATATGTCTTGGGAAATTAAGGGGCAATCCATCTGACGTACACATCTTCGAACACTAAAGGGCAATATAGCGTGGCGAATCCATCTCTCGTACATAGTATGGGACACTAAGGGGCAATTTAGCCTGGCCAATCCACTTGTACACATTTTGGGACTCTAAGGGGCAATTAATGCTGACCTACGCACCTCTTGTACACATCTTGGTGTACTAAGATGAATTTAGCATTGCCAATACACCTAACCTTTACATCTTGTGATACTAAGAGGCAACTTAGTTTTGCCAATCCACCTAACTTATACATTTGGGACACTAAGGGAAAACTTAGCCTGGCCAATCCATCTCTCACATACACCATGGGACAATAAGGGCAACATAGCCTGGCCTACGCATCTCTTGTACACATCTTGGCACACAAAGGTTAATTTAGCAAGGCCAATTCACCTATCCTACACTTCTTGGGACAGTCAGGGTTAATTTCGCCTGGCCAATACACCTAAATTGCACATTGTGGGACACTAATGCACAATTTAGCATCATCAATCCACCTAAAGAACACTTCTTGGCACAGAGGGGCCGTTTAGCATGGCCAATCCACTTCTCAATCACATCTTGGAACACTAAAGGGATATTTAGCATGGCCAATCCACTCAACCTACACATCTTAGCATACAATGTGGAATTTGCAACCTAATCTGCACATCTTGGGACACTAAGGGGCAATTTAGTGTGGCCAATCCACCTAACCTACACACATTGGGACACTAAGGGGCAACTTAGCAGTGCCAGTTAACCGAAACTACACATCTTTGCACATTAAATGCATTTAACATGGCCAATCTATCTAACCTACACACATTGGGACACTAATGGGATTTTAACATGTCCAATTCTCCTCTTACCTATATCTTGAGATGCTAAGGGAAATTTAACATGACAATCCACCAGACATACACATCTTGTGACATAGAACATAGAACATAGAACATAGAACAATACAGCACAGAACAGGCCCTTCGGCCTTCGATGTTGTGCCGACCAAAATAAAAAGCAATGCCCCTCCTAACTAAACCATTCCCTTCTCATCCATATACTTATCAACTAACCTCTTAAACGCCACCAAACTTGGCGCATCTACAACAGCTGCAGGCAGGGCATTCCACTCCCTAATCACTCTTTGAGTAAAGAACCTACCTCTGATATCCGTCCTATAACTCATACCCCTTAATTTAAAGCTGTGTCCCCTCGTGCTAGCTTTCTCCATCCTAGGAAAAAGGCTATCACTGTCCACCCTATCTAAACCTCTAATCATCTTATATGCTTCAATAAGATCCCCTCTTAGCCGCCTCCTTTCTAACGAAAACAACCTCAAATCCTTCAACCTCTCTTCATAGGACCTGCCCTCCATACCAGGCAACATCCTAGTAAACCTCCTCTGTACCCTCTCCAATGCCTCCACATCTTTCTTATAATGTGGCGACCAGAACTGCACACAATACTCCAAGTGCGGCCGCACTAGAGTTTTGTACAGTTGCAACATGATGCTGCGGCTCCTAAATTCAATCCCCCTACCAATAAAAGCTAAGACTCCATATGCCTTCTTAACAACTTTATCCACTTGACTGCCTACTTTCAGGGATCTATGCACATATACCAAGATCCTTCTGTTCCTCAACACTATTAAGAGCCCTACCATTAGCCCTATACTCTACACATTTATTGTTCCTGCCAAAGTGCATTACCTCACACTTTTCCACATTAAACTCCATTTGCCACCTCTCGGCCCAGCTCTGCAACTTGTCCAAGTCACTCTGTAAACTAAAACACCCCTCTTCACTATCTACCACACCACCAACTTTAGTATCATCTGCAAATTTACTGATCCATCCCTCAATACCCTCATCCAGATCATTTATAAAAATTACAAACAGCAGGGGCCCCAAAACAGACCCCTGAGGCACACCACTCGTCACCGAACTCCACGATGAATATCTCCCATCAACCACCACCCTCTGTCTTCTATCTGCCAGCCAATTCCTAATCCAATTAGCTAAATCACCCTCTATTCCACACATCTGCATTTTCTGTAGAAGTCTTCCATGGGCCACCTTATCAAAAGCCTTACTAAAGTCCATATATACTACATCAACCGCCTTACCCCCATCCACCTCTCTGGTCACTTTCTCAAAAAACTCAATGAGGTTAGTAAGGCATGACCTACCCTTCACGAAACCATGCTGACTATCCCCAATCAATTCATTTCTCTCTAAATAACTATAAATCCTATCCCTAATAATTCTCTCCAATACCTTGCCCACCACAGAAGTAAGACTCACTGGCCTATAATTCCCAGGAAGGTCTCTCTTCCCCTTCTTAAACAATGGGACCACATTCGCTATCCTCCAGTCCTCCGGAACCACACCCGTAACCAACGAGGACCTGAAGATCAGAGCCAGAGGCTCTGCAATCTCCTCTCTTGCCTCCCAGAGAATCCTAGGGTAAATCCCGTCCGGCCCAGGGGACTTATCCAACTTCAAACCCTCGAGAATTTCTAACACATCCTCCCTATCTACTACAATACTCCCCAATTTGCAACCCTGTACCTCAGTGCTCTCCACAGCTACATTTCCAGCACTCTGCGTGAATACCGAAGAGAAATATTTATTCAGTGCCTCACCAATCTCTTCAGGCTCCACGCACAACTTCCCACTGCTGTCTATGACTGGCCCTAATCTTGCCCTAACCAATCTTCTATTCTTAACATATCGAAAGAAAGCTTTAGGATTCTCCTTAATCCTATCAGCCAACATCTTCTCGTGTCCCCTCTTAGCTCTCCTCAATTCACTTTTTACCTCCTTCCTAGCTAATCTATAGCTATCCATTGCACTACCACGAAAGACACGAAAGAGCAATTTAGCATGACCAGTCCACCTGTTGTATACATCTTGGAACACTAAGGGGCAATTTTGCCTGGCCTACACACCTCTAGTACACACCTTGGCACACTGAAATGAATTTAGCATGGCCAATCAACCTAACCAATGCACCTTGGGACATTACAAGGCAACGTGGTTTGGACAACCACGTCAAACAATCATCTCAAAATCGAAAAACAACAAGAAATCGAACAACAAGCTCAAAATTGAAAAACACCGACAAATCCAACAACAACCTCAATATTGAAAAACACCAACAAATTCAACAACTACCTTACCAGCATAAAACAACGACAAATCAAACAGCAACTCCACAGCCAAAAAACCCAACAAATTCAACAACAAACTGACAAATAAAAAAGTAACAAATCCAACAACAACCTCGACAATGAAAACCACCAACAAAATCAACAACAACCTGAACATTGAAAAACAACAACAAATCCAACAACAACATCAATGTTGAAACACACTAACAATTCAGGGGAGAGGGATAGGGAGGGAGGGATGAGATAAAGCTTGTGGGATGGAGGAAGAGAGGTGGAGCCAGCATGAGAATTGCCCTTAGTGTCCCAAGGTGTGTACGACAGGTGGATTGACCACTCTAAATTGCCCCTTCATAAAGATACGTTTGAGATGTGGATTGGCCACGCTAAATTACAATTTAGTGTTCAAAGATGTGTAGGTTGGGTGGATTGCCCCTTAGTCTCCCAAGACGAATAGGTTTGGGGAAATTGGACAGGCTAAATCACCTCTTCATGTCCAAAGATGAATACGAGAGATGGATTGGCCATAATAAATTGCTGCTTCATATCCCAAGATGTGTGTGAGATGTGGATTGACCAGGCAAAGTTAACGTTAGCGTCCCAAGATGTGGATGAGAGGAAAATTGGACATGTTAAAATCCCCCTAGTGTCCCAAGACGTGTAGGTTAATTGGATTGATCACACTAATCTGCCCCTTAGTGTCCCAAGATGTGTAAGTTATGTGGATTGGCCATGCTAAATTCTCCTTTGTGTTCCAAGGGGCACTAGGGCGCAATTAAGCATGGCCAATCCACCTAACCTACACATCTTGGGGCACTGGAGGGCAATTGAGCCTGACTAATCCACCTCTCATACACATCTTGTGTATGATTTGTGTATGGCCAATTCAGCTCTTGTAGACATCTTGGGACACCATGGGGCAATTTAGCACGGCCAACACATCTCTCGTCCACATCTTGGAACACCATGGGGCAATTTAGTATGGACAATCAATCTCTCATACACATCTTGGGACTCCAAGGGCAATTTATTTTGGCACACACACCTCTCGTACACATCTTGAAATACTAAAAGAAATTTAGCAAGGCCAATCCACCTAACCTACTCATCTTGGGACAGTCAGGGGCAATTTAGCCTGGCCAAAATACCTAACTTTCAAATTTTGGGGCACTAAGGTGCAATTTAGCATCACCAATCCACCTAAAGTACACTTCTTGGGATAGAGGGGCAGTTTAGCATGGCCAATCTAATTGACAGGGGGGGTCACTGCTAATTGACAGGGGGGGACACTCCTAATTGACAGGGGGGGTGCACTCCTAATTGACAGGGGGGGGGACATCCTAATTGGCAGGGGGGGAGGACACTCCTAATTGACAGGGGGGGGGGGACACCTTAATTGACAGGGGGGGGGACACTCCAATGACGGGGGGGGGAACTCTAATTGGACAGGGGGGGACATCCTAATTGACAGGGGGGGACACTCCTAATTGACAGGGGGGGGGGGGACACACTACTAATTGACAGGGGGGGAGAGACACTCCTAATTGGAGGAGGGGGGGACACTCCTAATTGACGGGGGGGGGGACACTCCTAATGACAGGGGGAGACACTCTAATTGACAGGGGGGGACACTCCTAATTGAACAGGGGGGGACACTCCTATTGCAGGGGGGGGGGCACTCCTAATTGACGGGTGGGGGACACTCCTATTGACAGGGGGGGACACTCCTAATTGACGGGGGGGGGGACACTCTAATTGACAGGGGGGGGACACTCTAATTGGACTGGGGGGAGACATCCTAATTGAAGGGGGGGGACACTCCTAATTGACAGGGGGGGGACACCTCATAATTGACGGGGGGGGGACACTCCTAATTGACAGGGGGGGGACACTCCTAATGAAAGGGGGGGGGACACTACCTAATTGACAGGGGGGGACACTCCTAATTGACGGGGGGGGGACACTCCTAATTGACAGGGGGGGGGACACTCCTAATTGACAGGGGGACACTCCTAATTGACATGGGGGGGGGACACTCATAATTGACAGGGGGGGGACACTCCTAATTGAAAGGGGGGGGACACTCCTAATTGACAGGGGGGGGACATCCTAATTTGACGGGGGGGGGACACTCCTAATTGACAGGGGGGGGGACACTCCTAATTGACGGGGGGGGGACACTCCTAATTGAAGGGGGGGGGACTTAGACGGGGGGGGACCTAATTGACAGGGGGGGGGATGCTAATTGACGGGGGGGGGGACACTCCTAATTGAGACCTATGACCCTGCTATTGACAGGGGGGGACACTCCTAATTGACATGGGGGGGACACTCCTAATTGACAGGGGGGGGGACACTCCTAATTGACAGGGGGGGGGCACTCCTAATTGACAGGGGGGGGGACACTCCTAATGACAGGGGGGGGGGACACTGGGGGGGGCACTCCTAATGACAGGGGGGGGGGGGACACTCCTAATTGACAGGGGGGGACACTCCTAATTGAAAGGGGGGGAGACATCCTAATTGACAGGGGGGGGGACACTCCTAATTGAACAGGGGGGGGGGACACTCCTAATTGACGGGGGGGGGGGACACTCCTAATTGACAGGGGGGGACACTCCTAATTGACAGGGGGGGACACTCCTAATTGATGGGGGGGGGACACTCCTAATTGACAGGGGGGGGGACACTCCTAATGACAGGGGGGGGGGGGGACATCCTAATTGACGGGGGGGGGACACTCCTAATTGACGGGGGGGGGACACTCCTAATTGACAGGGGGGGGGACACTCCTAATTGACAGGGGAGGGGGGACACTCTAATGACAGGGGGGACACTCCTAATTGATGGGGGGGGGGGACATCCTAATTGATGGGGGGGAACACTCCTAATTGACAGGGGGGGACACTCCTAATTGATGGGGGGGGGACACTCCTAATTGACTGGGGGGATTAATGCTAATGACGGAGGGGGGCACTGCTAATTGACGGGGGGGGACACTCCTAATTGATGGGGGGGGCACTCCTAATTGACAGGGGGGGCACTGCTAATTGACAGAGGGGGACACTCCTAATTGACGGAGGGGGACACTCCTAATTGACAGGGGGGGGGACTCCTAATGGGGGTGGGACACTCATAATTGACAGGGGGGCACTGCTAATTGACAGGGGGGGGAGACACTCCTAATTGATGGGGGGGGGTGCACTCCTAATTGACAGGGGGGGACACTCCTAATTGACAGGGGGGGGCATCCTAATGACAGGGGGGGGGACACTCCTAATTGATGGGTGGGGACACTCCTAATTGACAGGGGGGGGGACACTCCTAATGACAGGGGGGGACCACTTCTAATTGGACAGGGGGGACACTCCTAATTGACAGGGGGGGACACTCCTAATTGGACAGGGGGGGGGCACTCTAATTGACAGGGGGGGGGACCACTCCTAATTGACGGGGGGGGCAATCTAATTGAAAGGGGGGACACTCCTAATTGACAGGGGGGGACACTCCTAATTACAGGGGGGTCATCCTAATTGACAGGGGGGGACACTCCTAATTAAACGGGAGGGTACTCCTAATGACGGGGGGACACTCCTAATTACAGGGGGGGAAACTCTATTGGACGGGGGGGACACTCTAATTGACAGGGGGGACACTCCTAATTGACAGGGGGGGGTAAGGTTAGGAGGATTGGCTATGCTAAATGCCTCTTAGATGTATATATCCCCCTAAAGATGTATAGGTTCCATTAATTGGCCATGCTGAATTGCCCCTTAGTGTCCAAAGATGTGTAGGTTAGGTGTTTTGGCCAGGCTAAAATTCCCTTAGTATCCTCAGATTGTTATGACTGGCGGATTGGCCATATTAAATTGTCCTTTAGTGTCACAAGATGTGTAGGAGTGGTGGGGTGGTCGTACTAAATTGCCCCATAATGTTCCAAGATACGTATGAGAAGTGGATTGGCTATGCTAAACTGCCCCTCTCTCCCAAGAAGTTTACTTTATGTGGGTGATGCTAAATTGCACCTTTGCATCCCAAAATGTGCAAGTTAGGTGTATTTGCGAGGCTAAATTATCCCTGACTGTCCCAAGATGTATAGGTTAGGTGGTTTGGCCATGATGTGAACAAGATGTGCGTAAATTACCCTTACTGTCCCAAGATGTGTGCAAGAAGTGGATTGGCCACGCTAAATTCCCATTTGTGTTGCAAGAAATGTAGGAGAGATGGTTTGGTCATGCTAATGTGCTCCTTAGTGTCCCAAATGTATAAGTGTATTGGATTGGCAATGCACAATTGCCACTTAATGTGCCAATATATGTACTAGACATGTGTAGGCCAGGCTAAATTACCCCTTGGTGTCCCAAGATGTGTACGAAGGTGGATTGGGCAATGCTAAATTGCCCTTAGTATCATAAATATGTAATTTAGGTGGATTGGCAATGTTAAGTTGCCACTGAGATTAGAAACAGAGAAGGAGAGGTCACCCTGTTGGGAGTCTTTTATAGACCTCCTAAAGTTCTAGAGAGGTAGAGGAAAGGATTGCAAAGTCGAGTGAAAGTAATAGGGTAATTGTTATGGGGGACTTTAACTTTACTAATTGATTGGAATAGCTATAGCTCTAGCTCGTTAGAGGGGTCAGTTTTTGTACAAAGTGTGCAGGAAGGTTTTTTGACTCAGTATGTAGATAGGCCAACTAGAGGTGAGGCTACATTGGATTTGGTGCTGGGCAATGAGCCAGACCAGGTGTTAGGCTTGGAAGTTGGTGAACATTTTGGTGATAGTGACCACAATTCGGTTACGTTCACCTTAGTGATGGATAGGGATAGGCATGAAGCTGGGGGCAGTAGTTATAGCTGGGGGAAGGGTAATTATGAGGCCATAAGGAGAGAATTAGGGTGCATAGGTTGGACTAGGAAACTACAGGGACTGGGAACATCTGAAATGTGGAGCTTATTCAAGGAGCAGCTGCTGCGAGTCCTTGATAAGTATGTCCCTGTCAGGCAAGGAGGAAATGGTCGAGTAAGGGAACCTTGGTGTACGAAAAAAGTTAATTCGCTGGTTAAAAGGAAAAAGGAGGCTTATGTCAGGATGAGGCTTGAAGGCTCGGTTAGTGCAATGGATAGCTATAGATTAGCCAGGAGGGAGCTAAAGAGTGAGTTGAGGAGAGCTAAGAGGGACACGAGAAGACTTTGGCTGATAGGATTAAGGAGAATCCTAAAGCTTTCTTTAGATATGTTAAGAATAGAAGATGCTAGGTTAGGGCAAGATTAGGGCCAGTCATAGACAGCAGTGGGAAGTTGTGCGTGGAGCTGAAGAGATTGGAGAGGCACTGAATAAATATTTCTCTTCGGTATTCACGCAGGGTGATGTAAATGTAGTTGTGGAGAACACTGAGGTACAGGGTTGCAAACTGGAAAGTATTGAAGTAGATAGGGAGGATGTGCTAGATATTCTTGAGGGTTTGAAGTTAGATAAGTCCCCTGGGCCGGACGGGATTTACCCTAGGATTCTCTGGGAGGCAAGAGAGGCGATTGCAGAGCCTCTGGCTCTGATCTTCAGGTCGTCGTTGGTTACGGGTGTAGTTCCGGAAGACTGGAGGATAGCGAATGTGGTCCCATTGTTCAAGAAGGGGAAGAGAGACTTTCCAGGGAATTATAGGCCAGTGAGTCTTACTTCTGTTGTGGGCAAAGTATTGGAGAGAATTATTAGGAATAGGATTTATAGTTATTTAGAGAGAAATGAATTGATTGGGGATAGTCAGCATGGTTTTGTGAAGGGTAGGTCGTGCCTTACTAACCTTATTGAGTTTTTTGAAAAAGTGACCAAAGGGGTGGATGGGGGTAAGGCGTTGATGTGGTATATATGGACTTTAGTAAGGCGTTCGATAAGGTGTCCCATGGAAGGCTTCTGCAGAAAATGCAGATGTATGGGATAGAGGGTGATTTAGCTAATTGGATTAGGAATTGGCTAGCAGATAGAAGACAGAGGAGTTTAGACGTGGTGGCGGTGACCGAGACGTGGTTGAAGGAGGGGCAAGACTGGCAATTGAATATTCCAGGGTATAAGTGTTTTAGGTGTGACAGAGTTGGTGTGAAGAGAGGCGGGGGAGTGGCTTTATTAGTTAAGGACAACGTCATAGCAGTGCAGAGGGAGAGAGGTATGGATGATTTAGGAATTGAGTCTCTATGGGTGGAGTTGAGGAATAGGAAGGAGTGGTTACTCTGTTGGGTGTTTACTACAGACCGCCCAACAGCCCGCAGGCTGCGGAAGAAGGGATATGCAGGGACATTTTAGATAAGTGTAGGAAAAATAGGGTGGTAGTAGTGGGAGATTTCAATTTTCCTGGAGTAGATTGGAGTGTGCCCAGGGCTGTAGGAGTGGATGGGGAGGAATTTGTACAGTGTTTTGGAAGGGTCCTTGGAGCAGTATGTGGATGGCCCGACTAGAGAGGGGGCTATACTGGATTTGGTTCTGGGAATGAGCCAGGCCAGGTGGTTGACGTCGAGGTAGGAGAGCAGGTGTCAAATAGTGATCACAACTCTGTCTGCTTTAGGATATTAATGGAAAAGGACGAGACTGGCCCAAAAGGGAAGGGTATTTAACTGGGGGAGGGCTAGATACGGCCAGATTAGGCAAGATCTTAAAGATACCGACTGGGATAAGCTTTTTGAGGGCAGGTCGACGAGGTACATGTGGGAGTCTTTCAAGGGAAAACTAAACTCTCTGCAGGAAAGATACGTGCCGGCAAGGAGGAAGGATGGGAAAGGTAGGATTAGAGAACCTTGGCTTACCAGGGAGATTGAGGACTTGATCAAGAAAAAGAGAGAGGCTTACATTAGATCTAGGCAACTAGGGACTGAGATAGCGCTGGAAGCTTATAGAGAGTGTAGACGGGATCTTAAAAGGGGTATTAGAAAGGCAAAAAGGGGCCACGAGGTGGCTCTGGCAGGTAGGATTAAGGAAAATCCAAAGGCATTTTACACCTATGTAAGGAGCAAAAGGATGGTTAGAGGCAAGATTGGACCTCTTAGGGACAGAGGAGGGGATCTATGCTTAGAGCCTGAGGGAATGGGGGAGATCCTGAATGAATACTTTGCGTCGGTATTCACGCAGGAGACTGGACAGATGTCTGTGCCTGATGTTGACAAAGTTGAGGATCGGTTGAGGGAAATAAGGATTACGAGGAAAGAGGTGTTGGGGCTGTTAGGCAGCTTAAAGACATATAAAGCTCCGGGGCCTGATGGCATTTACCCCAGGCTGCTAAGGGAGTTGAGGGAAGACTTGGCTGGGCCTCTGACGCAAATCTTTGTCTCTTCCTTGGACACAGGTGAGGTCCCAGAGGACTGGAGGATAGCAAACGTAGTACCGTTGTTTAAAAAAGGTCAGAGGGATCACCCAGGGAACTATAGGCCGGTGAGCTTGACTTCAGTTATAGGTAAGCTAATGGAGAGGATCCTTAGGGACAGGATGTATGAGCATCTGGAGCGCTGCGATCTGATCAGGGATACGCAGCATGGCTTCGTCAAGGGGAAGTCTTGTCTTACGAATCTAGTGGAATTTTTTGAAGAAGTGACAAAAACAGTTGATGAAGGACAGGCTGTTGATGTCGTCTACATGGATTTCAGTAAGGCGTTTGACAAGGTTCCTCATGGTAGACTGATAGAGAAGGTGAAGGCGCATGGGATACAGGGTCGGGTATGTAGATGGGTCGAGAACTGGCTCGGGAGGAGGAGACAGAGGGTAGTAGTGGAAGGCTCTTTTTCCGGCTGGAAGCCTGTCACTAGTGGAGTGCCACAAGGCTCAGTACTAGGTCCTCTTCTATTTGTGGTCTACATAAACGACTTGGAAGTAGGGGTAGGTGGTGAGATCAGCAAATTTGCTGATGACACCAAGATGCTTGGAGGGTACAGAAGAGCAGTGTCAGGCAATACAACAGGACATAGACAGGTTGGTAGATTGGGCAGATAGATGGCAAATGGAATTTAATCCGGAAAAATGCGAGGTGATGCATTTTGGCCGGAAAAATGTAGAAGAGAATTATAGGATAAAAGGTAAAACTATAAGGAGCATAGAGACGCAGAGAGACTTGGGGGTGCAGGTTCACAAGTCTCTGAAGGTGTCCTCACAGGTGGAGAAGGTGATAAAGAAGGCGTATAGTATGTTAGCTTTCATAGAAAAGGGTATAGAATATAAGAGTAGGAGTTTGATGTTGCAGTTGTATAGAACGTTGGTTAGGCCTCACTTGGAATACTGCGTCCAGTTCTGGTCGCCGTACTATCGGAAGGATGTGGAGTCCTTGGAGAGAGTGCAGAGGAGGTTTACCAGGATGCTGCCTGGTATGGAAGGACTGTCTTATGAGGAACGATTAGATAGACTGGGGTTGTTTTCCCTTGAAAGACGTCGGCTTAGAGGGGATCTCATAGAGGTGTATAAGATTATAAGGGGTATAGATAGAGTAAATGGAGGTAAACTTTTTCCACCTTTAGAAATGGATAGGACGAGGGGTCATGGCCATAGGGTGAGGGGGGCTATGTATAGGACGAATATTAGAGGGCAGTTTTTCACACAAAGGGTAGTGGGGGTGTGGAATGCACTGCCGAGTAAGGTGGTGGGAGCAGGCACGCTGGGGCTGTTTAAGGGTCTCTTGGACAGCCACATGAGCGGTATGCAGATAGAGGGATATATTAGGACTGTTTAACTACGGCTTTTTTCCACAGGTAATTCGGTCCATAATTTGAGCACGCATTCGGCAGGTGGTGCGGGTACAGCTCTTGGATGTTGATTCATGGGTTGCCTGGTACCTCATGTCGTAAATGAGTGCTTTATGTGGACCATCTGAAGGGCACCATGACAGCTCAGAGACTATCGATGTGGCTGTGCAGACACTTGGAATTGGGCCGGTGTCTGCGGGAGTTTGCGCGTTCTCCCCGTGGTTGCGTGGGTTTTCTCCGGGCACTCCGGTTTCCTCCCACAACCCAAAAATTCGCTCTTAGGCTGATTGGGTAACAAATTGTCCCTATGGTGAAAATTTTCCAAATTAGGAATAATATATATATTATTATATAGGAATATTAAAATAGGATAATGTATTTGGTATGACGGCGGCGCGGGCTCGTTGGGCCGAAGGGCCTGTTTCCCGTGCTGTGTTGCTTAAAAAAAAAAAGAGGGTGGTGGTTGATGGGAGATATTCATCGTGGAGTTCGGTTACAAGTGGTGTACCTCAGGGGTCTGTTTTGGGGCCCCTGCTGTTTGTAATTTTTATAAATGATCTGGATGAGGGTATTGAAGGATGGATTAGTAAATTTGCGATGACACTAAAGTCGGTGGAGGTAGATAGTGAAGAGGAATGTTATAGTTTGCAGAGAGACTTGGACAAGTTGCAGAGCTGGGCTGAGAGGTGGCAAATGGAGTTTAATGTGGAAAAGTGTGAGGTAATGCACTTGGCAGGAATAATAAATGTGTAGAGTATAGGTCTAATGGTAGGATTCTTAATAGTGTTGATGAACAGAGGGATCTTGGTGTATTTGTGCATAGATCCCTGAAAGTAGGCAGTCAAGTCGATAA
>JAGIQG010000045.1:187500-192944 GCA_024679065.1 Sphyrna mokarran
GAACTCTGACTCCGAATACAGGCCCCAACCCTGAATCCTGACCTCAGGTACAGGCTCCGAGTGTGTGTGTGTGTGTGTGTGTGTGTGTGAGAGAGAGAGTGTGTGTGTGTGAGAGAGAGAGAGTGTGTGTGTGAGAGAGAGAGTGTGTGTGTGAGAGAGAGAGAGAGTGTGTGTGTGAGAGAGAGAGTGTGTGTGTGTGAATGCATGTGTGAGTGCAGGCCCCAACCCGGAACCCTGACCCTATAAGCTTCAAACCGTGAACCCTGACACCAAGTACACAACTTGAACTGACCCCAAGTGTATTGGGCAGAGAGAGAGAGAGTGTGTGTGTCTGTGTGTGAGAGTGAGAGAGAGTTTGACAGGGACAGAGTGTGTGAGAGAGGGAGGGTATGAGAGAGTGTGTATGTGAGAGAGAGTGTGTGAATGAGAGAGTGCGTGTGAGAGAGAATGGGTGTAAGAGAGTGTGTGTGTGAGAGAGAGAGAGTGTGTGTGTGTGTGAGAGCATGTGTGTGTGTATGTGTGCGAGAGAATGTCTTTGTGAGAGAGAGTGCGTGTGGGTGAGGATGTGTGAGAGAGACAGAGTGCTTATGTGTGAGATAGTGTGTGTGTGAGACAGTGCATGTGAGAGAGTATGTTTATGAGAGAGAATGCATGTGTAAGGAAGTGCGCGTGTGTCTATCTGTATGTGAGAGAGTGTGTGAGTACAGTCCCAAAACCTGAATCCTGACTCCGAGTACAGGCCCCAACCCTGAACCCTGACCCTGAGTACAGGCCCCAAGCCTGAATTCTGACCCGAGTACAGGCTTCAACACTGAACCCTGACCCCAAGTACAGGCACCAACCCTGAACCCTGACCTGGGTACAAGCAGCAACCCTGAGCCCTGACCCCTAGAAGAGGCCCCAACCCTAAACCCTGACCCCAAAAACAGACCCCAAACCTGACCCCAAGTACAGGCCTCGTCCTGAACCCTGACCCTGAGTACGGGTCACAACCCTGAACCCTGACCCGAGGTACAGGCTCAAACCTGAACCCTGACCCCAGGTACAGGTCCCAAATTTGGCCGATTGGATCAGTAACTGGCTGTCTCATAGAAGGCAGAGGGTGGAGATGGAGGGAAAATGTACAGACTGGAGGCCAGTTCCCAGCGGTGCACCACCGGGGTCAGTGCTGGCTTCTCTGCTGTTTGTGATTTTTATCAATGAGTTGGAAGAAGGGGCTGAAGGATGGGTTAGTAAATTTACTGATGACACCAAGATTGGTGGAGTCGTGGATGAGGTGGAGGGCTCTTGCAGGCTGCAAAGAGACATTGATAGGATGCAGAGCTGGGCAGGAAAGTGGCAGATGGAGTTTAACCCTGATAAGTGTGAGGGGATTCATTTTGGGAGGACAAACCTGAATGTGGATTACAGGGTCAACGACAGGGTTCTGAGGAGTGTGGAGGAACAGAGAGATCTTGGGGTTCATATCCACAGATCTCTGAAGGTTGTCACTCAAGTGGATAGAGTGTAAAGAAGCTTATAGTGTGTTAGTGTTTATTAACAGGGGTTTGAGTTTAAGAACCGTGGGATTATGCTGTAACTGTACCAGACCTTAATGAGACCACATTTAGAATATTGTGTTCAGTTCTGGTCACCTCACTATAAGAAGGATGTGGAAGCATTGGAGAGAGTGCAGAGGAGATTGACCAGGATGCTGCCTGGTTTGGAGGGTAGGTCTTATGAAGAAAGGTTGAGGGAGCTGAGGCTTTTCTCTTTAGAGCGGAGGAGGATGAGAGGCAACTTAATAGAGGTTTATGATGAGAGTGATTGATAGAGTGGACATGCAGAGACTTTTTCCTCGGGTGGATGTAACTGTTACTAGGGGGCATAACTAGAAAGTTCATGGTGGGAGACAGAGAAGGGATTTCTGAGGTAGATTCTTTACTCAGAGAGTAGTTGGGGTGTAGAATACACTGCCTGCTGTGATAGTGGAGTCGGACACTTTAGGAACTTTCAAGCAGTTATTGGAGAGGCACATGGAGCACTCCAGAATGATAGGGAGTGGGAGAGCTTGATCTTGGGTTCAGACAAAGCTCGGCACAACATTGAGGGCCGAAGGGCCTGTACTGTGCTATTCGATGTTCTAAATATGCCCCAAGACATATTGGCTAGGGGGATTTGGGAAGCTAAATCGCCCCTTCATGTCCCAAAGTGTGTACGAGAGATGGATTGGCCATGCCAAATTCCCCATAGTGTGCTAAGATGTATAGTTTGGGTGGATTGGCCTTGATAAATTCATCTTAATGTGCCAAGATGTGCAGGAGAGGTGCATAGGCCGGGCTAAATTCTCCTTAGTGTCCGAAGATGTCTATGAATGTGGATTGGCCAGGCTAAATTGCTCTTTAGTGTCCCAAGATGTGTGCGATAGGTGGATTGCCCAAGCCAAATTGCCCTTTAGCTTCATAAAGAGGTGAATTGGCCATGTTACAATTCCCCTTAATGTGCCAAGATATATATATATAGGCGACACTAAATTGCCCCTTATTGTTCGCAGATGTGTAAGTTTGATGGATTGCCCCTTCGTGTCCCAAGACATGGAGGTTAGTGGTATTGGATGTGCTGAATCACCTCTTCGTGTCCCAAGATGAGTATGAGAGGTGGATTTACCAGGTTAAATTCCCTTTCATTTTCCAAGATGTGCACATGTGGTGATTGGCCAGGCTAAATTTCCTTTAGCATCCCAAGATGTGGATGAGAGGAGAATTAGACTTGTTAAGACCCCCTTAGTGCCCCAAGATGTATACGTTAGGTGGACTGGCCAAACTGAATTGCCTCTTAGTATCCCAAGATGTGTAAGTTATGGTGATTGGCCATGAAAATTGACCCTTCATGACCCAAGATGTGTACGAAATGTGGATTGGCCATGCTAAATTGCACCTGTAGTGTCCCAAGGTGCGTACAAGTGGTGGAATGGCCATGCTAAATTACCCCTCTGTCCCAAGAAGTGTACTTTAGGTGGATTGGTGATGCTAAATTGTACCTTCACTTCCTGAAATGTTCAAGTTAGATGTATTGGCCGGGCTAAATTGCCCCTGACTGTCCCAAGATGTGAAGGTTAGGTGGATTGGCCATGCTAAATTCATCTTAGTGTGCCAAGATGTATATGAGAGGTGCATCGGCCAGGCTAAATTGCCTTTTAGTGTCCCAACTTGTGTGCAAGATATGGATTGGCCATGTTAAATTCCTACTCGTGTCCCAAGACATGTACAAGAGGTTTATTGGCCAGGCTAAATTGCCCCTTACTGTCCCAAAATGTGTAGGTTAGATGGACTGGCCATGCTAAATTGGGACAGTCAGGGGCAAGTTAGCTTGGCCAATACACCTAACTTGAACATTTCAGGAAGTGAAGGTGCAATTTAGGATCACCAATCCACCTAAAGTATACTTCTTGGGAGAGAGGGGCAGTTTAGCACGGCCACTCCACTTCTCATACACATTTTGGAACATTAAGGGGTAATTTAGCATGGCTAATCCACCACTTGTACGCATCTTGGGACACTATAGGTGCAATTTAGCATGGCCAATCCATCTAACCGACACACCTTGTGACTCTAAGAGGCAACTTAATGTTACCAATCCACCTCTCGTATACATTTTGGGATACTAAGGGGAATTTAGCTTGGCCAATCCACATTTCGTACACATCTTGGGTCATGAAGGGTCAATTTTCATGGCCAATCGCCATAACTTACACATCTTGGGATACTAAGAGGCGATATGTGTAGGTTAGGTGGATTGGCTAAATTCATCTTAGTGTACCAAGATGTGTATGAGAGGTGTGGAGGCCAGACTAAATTGTCCTTAGTGTCACAAGATGTGTACAGGAGATGGATTGGCCGTGCTAAATTGCCCCTTCATGTCCCAGGATATGTACAAGATTGCCCCTGACTGACCCAAGGAGTGTCGGTTAGATGGATTGGCCATGCTAAAGAACATAAGATCATAAGAAATAGGAGCAGGAGTTGGCCATCCAGCCCCTCGAGCCTGCCCCACCATTCAATAAGATCATGGCTGATCTGAAGTGGATCAGTTCCACTTACCCGCTTGCTCCCTATAATCCTTAATTTGCTTAATCGCTTAAACTGCACCTTAATATTCCAAGTTATGTAATTAGGCGGATTGGCCAGGCGAAATTCCCCCTGCTGTCCCAAAGTGTGTTAAGTTAGGTGGATTGGCCAGGCTAAATTTCCCCTGCTGTGCCAAGGTGTGTAGGTTAGGGTGGATTGGCCGGGCTAAATTGTCTCTTAGGTTGAAAAATGTGTAGGTTTGGTTAATTGACCATGCTAAATTCACCTTAATGTCCAAAATATGTACGAGAAGTGGTTTGGCCGTGCTAAATCGTCCCGTGGTGTCACAAGATGTGTACGAGTGGTGGATTGGTCATGTTAAATTTCCTTTAGTGTCCTAAGATGTGTCGGTTAGGTGAATTGGCCATGATAAATGCACTTAGGATCCAAAGATGTGTAGTTTCAATTCACTCTCTCCTTTTTGATTCAGTGTCACAGGCCTGGCTGGGTTCACTCTGTCCTTTCAGATTCAGAGTGTGCACTCGCGCGGGGGTGAGGATGTGTGCGTATGGGTGGGTGAGGGGGTGTGTGAGTGAGTCAGTGTGCAGATATGCATATGAATATTTGTCAGAGCTTCCTGTAATTTACCAATGTCAATTAGGAGTCCTCCTGCTGTCAATTAGGAGTCAATCCTCGTAAGCAATACGTCTTGGGAGATTAAATGTTGGTCAATTTTTAGGCTACATGGATTGCGTCAAAGTTGCAATTTAGCATGGCCAATCCATCTCTCATGCACATGATCTGACCTCACTCCCCTCCCCCACCCAGAGAATGATCTGACCTCACTCCCCTCCCTCACCCAGAGAATGATTTTGTTGTAATTTTAAAATCTCTGATCCTTTTTCGACCAGTTTGCTCACTCCAATGTTTTACCCCGGTTCCCTTATTTACAAGGTGGACAAAGGACAAACACAAGTAAAGGTTCAACAAGTTTATTAATAATAACCAATTAACCCTTAAATTACCCCCATAAAACAAAAGAATACTCCAAAATCAGATATTCTACCCGCAGAGATGGTTTGGTTAAACTGCAGGCTCGAATCTCTGAGTCTCTCTGGTTTGTTGTGTTGAAGGTGAGTCTCGATGGCAGCTTCTTCCTTCCTTCCCTCTCTGGTCAGTCTTCCAGATGGTCAACCTCCCTCATCCTCTCTTCACTGCTGGTCTCTGAAATGTGTCCCTCTATTTCCCCTCCTGCCTGTTTGCCTTTCCAGAAACTTCTCTGGCTTCTGCTCAATGAGATCCTGGGGGACGGGGTTCCCATCCTCAGTGGGTTTCTTGATGTTTGCCTGACAGGACACCAGGGTCTGTCCCCCCACCCCCCGGTGTCCACCTCCACGC
>JAGIQG010000045.1:193044-195544 GCA_024679065.1 Sphyrna mokarran
GGGGGGACACTCCTAATTGACACGGGGGGGGACACTCCTAATTGACAGGGGGGGCACCCCTAATTGACAAATTACAGGAGGCTCTCACAATTACTCACAAACATACATGCACACTCTCTCGCACATACACACACACACGGTCATCCACACACTCACATACTCTCTCATTCATAGAGACACTCATATATACACTCGCAGACACATCCTGAATCTCAGTGGGCACAGTGAACCCAGCCAGGCCTGTGACACTGAATCAAAAATGAGAGAGTGAATTGAAACTACACATCTTTGGATCCTAAGTGCATTTAGCACGGCCAATTCACCTAACCGACACATCTTGGGACACTAAGGGGATTTTAACATGTCTAATTCTCCTCCCATCCACATCTTAGGACACTAAAGGAAATTTAACATGACCAATCCACCACTCGTACACATCTTGTGACATCACGGGACAATTTAGCATGACCAAACCACTTCTCGTACATATCTTGGACACTAAGATGAATTTAGCATGGCCAATTAACCAAACCTACACATTTTTAGACCTAAGAGACAATTTAGCCTGGCCAATCCACCCTAACCTACACACCTTGGGACAGCAGGGGGAATTTAGCCTGGCCAATCTGCCTAATTACATAACTTGGAATATTAAGGTGCAGTTTAAGCAATTAAGCGAATTAAGGATTATAGGGAGCAAGCGGGTAAGTGGAACTGATCCACTTCAGATCAGCCATGATCTTATTGAATGGTGGGGCAGGCTCGAGGGGCTGGATGGCCATCTCCTGCTCCTCTTTCTTATGTTCTTATGTTCTTTAGCACGGCCAATCCATCTAACCAATACTCCTTGGGTCAGTCAGGGGCAATCTTGAACATATCCTGGGACACTGAGGGGCAATTTAGCACAGCCAATCCACCTCCCGTACACATCTTGTGAGACTAAGGACAATTTCGTCTGGCCTCCACACCTCTCATACACATCTTGGTACACTAAGATGAATTTAGCCAATCCACCTAACCTACACATATTGCCTCTTAGTATCCCAAGATGTGTCAGTTATGGCGATTGGCCATGAAAATTGACCCTTCATGACCCAAGATGTGTACAAAATGTGGATTGGCCATTCTAAATTGCACCTGTAGTGTCCCAAGGTGCGTACAAGTGGTGGATTGGCCATGCTAAATTACCCCTCTGTCCCAAGAAGTGTACTTTAGGTGGATTGGTGATCCTAAATTGCACCTTCACTTCCTGAAATGTTCAAGTTAGATGTATTGGCCAGGCTAAATTGCCTTTTAGTGTCCCAATTTAGCATGGCCAATCCATCTAACCGACACATCTTGTGACTCTAAGAGGCAATTTAATGTTGCCAATCCACCTCTCGTATACATTTTGGGATACTAAGGGGGATTTTTCATGGCCAAACCACATTTCGTACACATCTTGGGTCATGAAGGGTCAATTTTCATGGCCAATCGCCATAACTTACACATCTTGGGATACTAAGAGGCAATTCGGTGTGGCCAGTCCACCTAACATACACATCTTGGGGCACTAAGGGGGTCTTAACATGTCTAATTCTCCTCTCATCCACATCTTGGGATGCTAAAGGAAATTTAGCCTGGCCAATCACCACATGTGCACATCTTGGGAAATGAAGGGGCAATTTAACCTGGCAAATCCAGCTCTCATACTCATCTTGGGACACGAAGAGGTGATTGAGCACATCCAATACCCCTAACCTCCATGTCTTGGGACACGAAGGGGCAATCCATCAAACTTACACATCTGTGAACAATAAGGGGAAATTTAGTGTCACCAATATATCTTATACATATCTTGGCACATTAAGGGAAATTGTAACATGGCCAATCCACCTCTTTATGAAGCTAAAGGGCAATTTGGCTTGGGCAATCCACCTATCGCACACATCTTGGGACACTAAAGAGCAATTTAGCCTGGCCAATCCACCATTCATAGACATCTTCGGACACTAAGGAGAATTTAGCCTGGCCTATGCACCTCTCCTACACATCTTGGCACATTAAGATGAATTTATCAAGGCCAATCCACCCAAACTACACATCTTAGCACACTATGGGGAATTTGGCATGGCCAATCCATCTCTCGTACACACTTTGGGACATGAAGGGGCGATTTAGCTTCCCAAATTCCCCTAGCCAATATGTCTTGGGGCATATTTAGAACATCGAATAGCACAGTACAGGCCCTTCGGCCCTCAATGTTGTGCCGAGCTTTGTCTGAACCCAAGATCAAGCTCTCCCACTCCTTCTCATTCTGGAGTGCTCCATGTGCCTCTCCAATAACTGCTTGAAAGTTCCTAAAGTTCCGACTCCACTATCACAGCAGGCAGTGTATTCTACACCCCAACCACTCTCTGAGTAAAGAATCTACCTCAGACATCCCTCCTATATCTCCCACCATGAACCTTCTAGTTATGCCCCCTAGTAACAGCTACATCCACCCGAGGAAAAAGTCTCT